>JAJMIH010000105.1:0-32640 GCA_030575175.1 Sugiyamaella novakii
GTTGATCCACGTCTCTTCTCAACCAGCTATGTCTAATGCGGAGATCTATTTTAGATTATCGACATGTATAACATATGGCCCATTTGACATGGTTGGTGGCAGTAATTCGTCCCTCACTAGGAATTTATGTCGTAATTTCCCCAAAAAAACGTGACCATGTCTTCAGGCGACCGAGCCAAGAGCTATGTACGCACACAGCCTACCACCGCACACAATAACCGCCAGCCATTGTCGATTCTGTCACTAACCAAGCGAGTTAGTCTTCTAGCTGTTGTCTAAGGCGAAGTCAGTGGTTGTCAGTGGTAATGAATAAGACGAATTATAATGTACTTTCCAACTGCATCGAGGCGATACGGACAAGACTCCACTATTAACTCTTGATTTTTTACTCTTCAAAGTGTGTCACTCGCAATTAACATTTAACATTTACCAGATTAGGACGTCTGACAGATTACCCCACCTTTTGTTGAAGCCCTGTCAAATGATTAAACCAGTATCCAGGTCCATACAATACACGCATCAGCTCAAATGACTGCACATCTTTGAACTAGCTAAAGGATCCAGGATTGAGCCGCAGGTGTGCATCGGATCAACCCTTCCGGAATGCATGTTGTTTCTAGGTCACTTCAAAAGTAGCAAGCGCATACGTTAAAATCGATTCCCATACACACAGAATTAAGAATACCTAATACAGATTATCGAAATAGTTTAAAGTAAATAATATAAAATTGAAGATAAGTTAAAGAGTAGTTAAAGAATAAGAATAAGAGATAAGAGAATACTAAAGATAAGAAATAGTAGATAGTAGTACGGCTGTGCTAGCCAATAGAAATCGGGCAAGAATTGCACATGCAATATTGCTTTCATATTATTATTTCTATTTCTTCTCATTATTAACTTTGATATTCTATTTTATTCATGACTATTTTTGAATTCATCTTACTCACGTCATTAATCACGCCTCATGGTCTGACGTTGCTGCCTCTTCCTTTTTTCCTATACCATAAGTTTCGCTCCTAGATTCTCTTCCAGTATTTAAATAGCTTCACTCGAGAATCTTCTGCATTCTGCAATCACTATATAGGGGTTATTCTCCTTCTTATTTTAGTCTTTCTTTATCAATTTTGATATATGATATTTGTTATTAACATTAAACTATCTTCACTAAACTTCTTTTATTTTTGTGCGACATAGTGAGACATAGATACTACTGAACTAACCTCTACAATAAGCTATATGCGAATGAACAGGATCTAGTTCACGAACCACACGGATAAAGTGCTCCGGATTTGTGCGGATATCTATTCAGCCCTGTAACTTCGGAAGCACTTCTGACGGTCAGGTCCAGTGTGGCACTATTCAGTCAATAACACTCCTCCTCCTCCTCGAGTGCGCTCTCAATGATGCCGGCCGCGAATGAATTACGAACACACTGTTTACGTGATCTCTTTCTTCGCTAGGCACGTGGAGAGAAAGGTCTAGCACACCTTATCGACTTCTTTAAGCACCCTGAAGCGTGCTGCTAATCTCCTAAGTAATTCCACATTTTACTGCGTGAAAATAGGTTGGGACAAAAACATAAAACCCACATTTTGTAAACATCTTGATAGTGTGTTCTGATATAGGAATAAATTAAAAAAATCAGGTGACCAAGATGAACACGGTCGAGTATTAACTACTCAGTTGACAAATTGGCCAACGTATACTTGTATATCATCCAGTCCAACACAATTGGTCAGTTTTGTTTCCATGAACTTCAATGCAATGCTTAGCGTGCGTATCCATCTAATTAATTTTCCGGTTGTCCGCTATAATGCTCAACAAATGTTTCACACCACCTCGACCATGTGTTAAACTTCTTCGCGACGAAAAAGCACATAGGGAATGATTCAACCACTAACCAGAGTTGGTAAGCGGTTCAGTTCTCCACTCGGATTCGGATTATTGTTGGAATCTACTAACAATCTCCTAACTCGGTTTTTTAATTTAAGTTTGAAGTTCAAGTGAATCAGTCAGAGGGCTGTATCTCTCTACACTGCACACAGGATTTGTTTTTGAATATATGGGAGGACCTTGGAGAAGTTTGGAGTTTCATGCAACTGACTCTGATAGCCAAACGCTTGGCTCTGAACCAGTTGACAGACAAGCATGAAATATGGGAAGCAAATGAATGACAATTATTGATGGGCAACATCGCCAGCGGGCGGCCTAACTCGGTGATAGAGTGTCTCGGATATACATAAAATAATATAATACTAAAATAGACCAGAACGCAAAGCGTGTTCAGCATGCGTCTAAGATAAGAACTGCTTACTTCAAACATCTTATCTTGTTGGTTGCCAGAATGCCTATTATGGTCGCATTTCACTTAGTATAGCATGTCAAAAATATATAGGTACTAGGAAAGCTTTAATTGGGTTAGTGATATTAAGCTAGCACGATAACAAAATTCCCCACTATTTTTTACTATTGGTATTGTGCGTGTTTATTGGAGCTCGACACTAGAACATACTGGGCAGAGATTAATTCTTAACGCGGTGTCGACAGGTAGCTTTGCCGCCGATCATAAATTAGGTTTCAAGTAGTTATAAGACTAACCTCCTAGGTGTAGTCTGTTGTCTTATTATGTTTCAGTTCGTCTATATTAACTTAGCTCACTCCACTATACTTCGTGTAGACTGGACACCACAATGTTCTATTGACGATCCTTTCCCATTCAAGTACGTATATGCATAGTTAGAGGTAGATTGACTCTTAACGGTCTGCTGCTTTAACTACTGCGTTACACAAATGACTCAGCGAATATAGGGGTACGCATAAGCTTGTAACGCATTTATCCGCAACGGTCCATGCACGCCGATAGTGTATATGGCCGCTGATCTTCTGTTGTCAGCAATCTGATAATAGCTCCTAGGCCGATAAGACAAAAAGGGGGCAAAAGGGAACCAACGGTGCCAATGAGAGAAGGACAAACGAAAATTGCTTTTCACTACCGTCGTCGTTGATACTGAATAATCATTGGCAGTTTTCATGCGGTGGCATTCAGTAGGCTGTTCTGTTCATTCGCACCTACTAGGGCTACTGCTACCATCACCAATGTGAACCGAACTACTAATAGCAACAACTAGCAGTTCAACAGTGGCCGTCTCCTTTCAGATAAAAACATACTGCATGTTCATAGTTAATAGCACCATGCTGAAAGTGAAACATACATTTCGGCGTTATGAAAGAATAATAGCAGGACTAAACCACAGCTGCCACGTGCGAAAAACACTGCTGAAAACTGGAAGCTTCCCCACTGCTATCAGGGAGTCTTAAAATTTTGACAGCATCAAATATCCGCCCATTGGCTAACCAGGCTGTTCGATAGATGTGATTCATTTTTTCCAAATGATCAGCAGTTCATATACAAGACGGAGTCCATCATAAGTGAGCAGAGGCTAACTACAGCTAAGTCAGTTTTTAGTCACAGTTTCTTCTGCATATGCTACTGACGGCTTACCTCTTTGAACCATTCGAAAACAGACATGTCTCATTACACATCACTCCTATCATTCATTTCGTTATCGTCAGTGTCGTCTTGGCTGCTTCGCAGATCTCGCGTCGACGATTTGCGTGCGTAAAATACTTGAGTGCACTGCTAAAGGAAATATTCAAACTCGTCTATAAGTGGAGAATTTTGCATAGTAGTAATAATATAGTTAAGTCGAGAAGAAGATTTAGAATGTATTTCATTGCGTGCTTTGATAGTGCTTCTCGACCTAGTTGCTTATGCATACCAGGCTTCACATTCACAAAAGAGAAACTACTGTCACTGGACGCACAACCTTCAGCTTTGCAGGCAGGCTTTTGTAAACACTCTAAAATTAGATTGACGTGCATGAGTCTTAACAGCATTTCCGCATCTGAGAGGAAGTGGATGTAGACAGTAGTGAATTATATGATTAGTTTAGCAGTAGCAGTAACGTACTCATAGCACCATGATTCTCGCTCCTGCTTCTAACATTATTTTGAAGTATAAATGTATTTTCGTCTTACTCTGTAGTCTAGTCACTTTGTCTACAGCGGTCCAGTGAAAACATATCTGTTCCCCAAAGTTTTGGCTATGGACTGTCTGTCTCTGACAAACGTAGATACGGCTAACAAGATTAGGCTGGAGTTGCCTTATGCAGAGACCGCATTAGGACGATATATATATTTAATATCTTAATATTAGCTGTGAGAATCACAAAATTACATATGACAGATAAACATTTTAGATTGAATGTGTATTACCGTCTGTATTACCGTCACTATTCAAATACACCTACCTGTAATAAATCCAACACCTATTAATTATGTGTTCTATATTTTTATAATATAATATTTTGTTTCAGTTTCTGCAGAATTTCTTTTCGGAAGTATATATTTACTTTTTGATTATAGTTTGGTTCTTATCTCGTTTTGGATCTAACAGCTAACGCTGTAATAAACCACTTCGGTAATATTGCGCAAAAGGCGGCAGTGGTGGCTGCACTTTTCTACCCTATAGAGATGGCATGTAAAAACTGCTTCATGAGTGGAACTCTAAGCATTCAACTCCATCTAACTTATTGCGGATATTGTGCTCAACGTTTACTCTAAACTACAAAAAGGAATATAACAATTGCTTCTGGCTGCTTAGGTAAAGCGAGTGAGAGCAACTTTCTTAGACATATTCATCAATATTATCAACAATACATACAGAAATCTAGTGATAACGGGAACACCTTTTCGGTAAACTAAATTCAGCTAATAACACTATATATAGAAGTTATCTAAAATACGCTAACACATCTTGTAAATATGGACCCAGTCTACAACCATGCCTCTTTCATAGTCGTCGTCGGGCCATGTAGGCAGCCAATCTGACACAGCACGCCAGAAAGCGCCTGGAGCCATGTAAGTTTGAGCATTCGTCCAGGGCTTATTATCCACTCCATCAGCAAAGTATCCATTAGTACCGCCTACGGCAACGTTCAAAATTAGATAGAATTCCTGGTCGAATGGTGCAATATTGTTATTCTCTGGCCAAGGACTAGGCATTGTTGAACCATTAGCAAACATCTGTTGGAATTCGCCAAGGTTCCAGAAAGGAGTATTAAATGAGTGGTAAAAGACTTCTCTTGTTCTGCCGTCAATATAAGTCTTAATATACTTGTCATTCCATTCAAGGCCAAAAATATGAAACTTTTGGTCAAACATGCCTTGTCGTCTTTTATAGTTCACTGTGGTTTTATAATAAGCATCATGGTAGGTAGTTGGTCCCCAATGGAGTGTACTGCTCATGGTATCGACTCCACCTTCGGGATCTTTATAACTGTTTCCTCTTGATTCCAGAATGTCAATTTCTCCGCTTGTTGGCCAGGGACCATAGACGCTATCAACGGGAAGCATCCATAATGCAGGCCATAACCAGTCACCTCTGGGCATTTTGGCGCGGATTTCAACCTTACCATATTTTATATTTGCCGAGAATTGAGTATTTAGTCTTGCACTTCGTACGGGGGGGAGAATAATGCCAAGAGTGGCATTTGAACGGACTGAGCAATCAGTTTGTGCAGTTCCAGTACAAGTACCATCGGTAGTAAGATTGACTGTATAACCATTGGCAATGTTATCATTAGTGATAGTAGTAGACTCGTTGGTAAGAGTTGGTACAATGTAAAGCATTCCATCTTTGACATAAGAATTTTTTGGATCACTTGTAGTCCAATCAAAAGCACCATTACCGAAGCCACCTAGCTGAATTTCATGAAACCAAGTCTTTGTATCGAGCGTGTCAAATTCATCAATTAGTACCGGACAATAGTTGAACTTTAGAACTGAATTATATCCCCTGTATGCCAAAAAACCAATTATACCAATTCCAATGATAAACGCTGATATCATCATCCAATTGATGGCTTTGAGCTTTTTTCGTTGGACGTTATCCTGAGTCCAAGGTTTGTCTATGACTGTTCCAAAGGGAATTCTTCTCTTCACAAAATGCTTTTGTGAAATAATCATTTCTGTTCCTGACATTGAAGCATCAAAACTATAGGAAGTCTGCGATTGTTTTTGTATTGCTGAAGAGCTTTCTGAATTTCTCAGGCTCTCGCCCTGAGACGATTGCAACGAAGATTCTGTAAAACTGACTCCTGTTGACATTTTTGACCCAATATAATCCACAAAATTATTTGCCTCATAAACTGACAATTTGATGCGGGCTTGTACTTTTCTATATACTTTTGAATTAGTTGACATGTATTCTTGATACCATTGATTGTCCTTGTTTATTTTTCGCTTTTCTTTTATTTTATTGAATGATTGATCTTAAAATGGCCTAATTTCCAAAACGGAGCTGTTCTAAAAATATACAAATACTAAGACGCATATTACTTTCTTATCTTGAGTTGCGATTCAAATCGAATCAGAGTGACACTAAGAAATGCGACTGATTCTAAACAACATCAAAAAGTAAACATATGATATGAAAAGTAACATAAACAGAAACATAAAACGGAAAAAGCTAAGTGACACAACTTGATTGGATAACTAGTATCATTTAGCTCCCTTAAAGAAAGTAAATCACAAAAACCCGTGAAACTAGGCCCCAAAACTAGACAGTTAGTGTCCCAGAGTCTTACGACGACGCCTTAGTAGCAAGCCAAACTCTGATTTACCATCAATGAAATTAATAGCTAGGCAATAGATCTTGAGAAGCAATACTATCGCATGTTCATATCACTACTTCTCCGTATAGGTTTGAGAGTCGGTCGCACTTGTTGCATTATCTTACAGTCAACAACATGATGCATGAACAGTTGCTTTTTCGCGCATTTCTCTTTTAGGCTCTCCGCAGAGTACATATAGTCGGATAAACAATTATTAAATAGCCACCGTATGAGTTATACGGTTGATAAATATATATATATACTCAGAGGAAGAAAGAAATTTATATGAAAAACAACAAGTTAAAGCTTTATTATCAGAATGTTTCCCAAAGTTCGTTCGCTTTTTGGAAAGGGTAAAGAAAAGGCCAAAGACGAGGAGAAACAGGTGGAAGTTCAGACGGGTCAAGCAGTCAACGCACCAGCGTTGACCACATTGGCTCGTGGTGGCAGTCACATTTTTTCACCATCTCAAAGATTTGGCGAGGACCAATTTCTATCAGCTTTTTATAGAAATAGTACAGCACAAAGACCAAAAGAAGACCAAGGATCAAACAATGACTTTAGGGACCCTGACTACATTATAGTTCAATACCTTGAAAATCACTGCCAGAGTCGAGAATGGTTTAAATTGCTGAAAGAGGGCTCGCCACACTCAGTAAAGAAATGCCCTAAAGTTGGAAACCAACTTAAATTCCGTTATTTTCCACCTTGTGATGATGTCGAAAATGATTCATTTGTCAGTTGTGTTGCTCGCTATCTCCAGATGGATGTGGCTATAAAAATATCATTTCCGATTATTCATGCAATCCTTGATCTGAGTGCCAGCGATGCGGAAATAATAGCACTTGATGATAATACCAGAATTCAAGTTCTTGATACAGTTTATGATCTTATTCATGCAAAGAAGTATCAGTATTGCGCCTTCATTCGAAGTGAGAAATGTATGATAGTCTGGTCATACTCAGTTCCAGAGATTATTAAATTTACAGAAAGCCTTGAGTCGAAGATGGTAAAAGCGTTTTGGGATATTGGTTATTCTAAAGATTCCAAGTCGGTCGTCAGAACCACTGAAATCATTAGTTCTCAAGTCAGCAGTTCTCAAGATTCGAGTGAACTAAGCCAGACCAATAATATGATCATTGAAGAGACAGGCTCAGTGGATACAGATACTGAAAAGCAGGCAGTTAAACCTCGACCAGTTCAATTAGTTTACGCTTTGAATAGTGCTCTTGCATTGATTCTTATTATGACATGGCTGGGTCTGTATGTGAGTCAAGTGTGTGTAATGATTGCTGAGGAAGGCGACTATCTTTCGGTTGTTTTTCTCCTATACGCTGTGCCATTCTTTCTTTTCTCCAGTTTTTTTTCATTGATAGTTATTGGCTCTATTTTCTTCATTTTTGGTCCAGTGGCTCAATGCCATTCAAACTCATATGCTTTTTCCGTTAAGAAACCTCGCCGCTTATCTCCTGATGACGGGCCACTTCCCCATGTTACCATCCAGTGCCCAGTTTATAAGGAAAGTCTTGAGAATGTTATCAAACCTACAATTGAGTCGTTAACGAAAGCAATTCATACCTACGAACTTCAGGGAGGATCTGCCAATTTATTCATCAATGATGATGGACTTCAGGTATTACCACAAGAGGAGGCACAAGTTCGAATTTCGTACTATCAAGACAATAATATTGGATATGTTGCAAGACCTGGGCATGGCGTCGATGAGTTTGTCCGAGCCGGCAGATTCAAGAAAGCTTCTAATATGAACTACTGCCTTGATATTTCAAATAAAGTGGAAGAAAAGCTTGAAGCTGTTGATCGTAGCGATGAAAATTGGGGCCCTATTAATGAGTGTAATGCTTATATCAATGCGGTTTCTGAGGTTATTGAAGAAGACGGTAAATGTTGGGTTGGTGGTGATATTCGAGTAGGAAATATAATCCTGCTTGTTGATTCAGATACAAGAGTACCCGAGGATTGCATTTTAGACGCAGTCTCCGAAATGACTGAGTCACCAGAAGTTGCCATTATCCAGAATTCATCCGGTGTCATGATGGTCGTTAATAATTACTGGGAGCAGCTTATTGCCTGGTTCACGAGAATGATTTATTTCTCCATTGCTTATTGTACAGCCAGTGGCGGTGATCAAGCAGCATTTGTGGGTCATAACGCATTTTTGCGGTGGTCCGCCATTCAAGAAGTCGGTTATGAGCAAGACGGAAGAATCAAATACTGGTCTGAAGCACATGTATCAGAAGATTTTGAGATGTCTCTGAATTTAGGTGCATTGGGCTATGTGATCAGAATGGCCACCTATCATGGTGATGGTTTCAAAGAGGGTGTATCATTGACCATTTATGATGAAGTTACTCGTTGGTCCAAGTATGCATACGGTTGCTCAGAGATTATTTTCTACCCTGTTCGACATTGGTGGAGAGGTAGGATTCTTACCCCTCTATTTATAAAATTTCTTCGATCTAATATTACCCTGGCCACAAAGTTAAGTATCTTCGCTTATATGGGGACATATTTTGCTCTTGCTAGCTCATTAATTAGTCTCATTGTCAACTACTTCGTTGTCGGTTGGTATAGCTGGGGATACGCCAAATTCTATTCCGATTCTTTTACAATTCTTATTGCGTTAATGTTTGTTTTTGGTGTAGCGTCACGTATCGCCGAAATAATCGCCAGGTATAGGATACGTCATGAGAACCCACTAATTGGTCTGGCTGAGTTTAGGTGGTCAATTATCATGTCTGTTTTCTTCGGAGGTCTGTCCTGGCACATGTCTGTCGCCATCCTATGCCATTTATTTTCTATACCGTTGAGTTGGGGAGCCACAGCGAAAGAACTGGATGATTCTAATTTCTTCAAAGAGCTTCCTAAAGCCATCAAGTCGTACAGGGTTATGTACGTTGTGGTAATTCTTCTAACAGCGATGCTGGTTGCTCTAGCGAAGTTTGTACCGTATTCGTATCAGATTAACGGTATAGTTGCAATTTTACCTCTCGCGTATACTTTGGGATGCCATCTGCTCATGCCGCTCGTTTTCAACCCTCAGTTGACATCATTTTCATGGTAAACAAATATCAATTCCATTCTCATTTTTTCAATATTTTAATACTCTATTTAACAGTAAAAACTTATTAATATAAATATATTCCTCGTAAATTATAGTAAAGGTGATTGATTATAATATGTAGTATTGAATTCAATAATGGCAATCTCCACTACAATGGCAATAATGTATGCGGGAATACACTCGTCTTCAGGGTCATTGTTGAGCCCATCATGATATTCGTCACGCTGTTCGGTGGGCCGACAACAACAGTCAAATGCATATTTGGCACTCGGCGGTGGTTCGGAAATGGACCCTTCTAAAATAGCTAATTTGTTTCAAACATACCCTCAAGCTGATTTAATAGACCTTGTTAATGTGCTCGTTTGTCAAGATGTCTTTCTGGGTTGAAGAGTGAGGTAAATTTGAACACCGCAGGGGCAGTGGCTGCAACACAGACGCCGAGTGGGATCGGCAGGGAGCCGGTCTGAATGTTCTCTGCCATAGAATCTGACACAATCAATGCCGGTCATATAGATTGGTTGTGTCAAAGGCACCACTCCTCAACGCTCGGCCTTCAGGTTTGTTCCTTCCCTCGTTCTGCCGACGATGGTCCTGTTTCTGAGCATCTTAGCGGCATTCTAACCCAGTCACTCAAATTCTAACGCTTGTACTTTAACTGATATGTATTTGTCTTCTCTTGTTTCAGTTTTGCCTCCGGCGGCTAAGCTTCGCCCAGGCCAGTAGTTCGCTTCACTCGTCACTGCATAATCCCCCAGCGATTCGTACCTCCTTTTATTTGTTATTTTGCTGAGGTAGGACCAGCAACAATTGGAATTTATTTTTGTCAATAATAATGGTATGGAGTTTATATGAAGACGTTTAGAAATTTTTACTGAATGTTTCCTCTCCTAACACTTCTTATATCTTGGCGAGGAATTGAGATCAACAGATCCTTAAACTGCCGAAGACATTTAAAAAAGTCATTTAGAATACTCAACTTAGGGCACGTGATCGGGTATTTATTTTGGATTTACAGAACAGAACCTAGCACCGAGAGGGGCGCTTAAATGGGGAAGTTACTGCTATGTCTGGTATTGCTGGTAGTGTCATGCTGACTTATTTAAGGTGCCGCTAAGTTGGAATGCGAAAGAAGTCTATTGAGAAAAGTTGTGAAGGAGCGCACTGTGTAGTGCAGTGCAGTTGGAATATCAAACATCATTCGAACGTAGAATATTAAGGTGTGCCGCTCGCGCTATTTCACGGCGATTAGTCTATCGGAACAAACCTTACTGCCGTTAAAGTTGTTTAGAACGCTCACGCAGCCCACCTTAATCTGTCAAATGTATATGCAATGCTGAAACGCTTCCAAGTTGTAGGGACATGCCTGAAGGCGTGTGATGCACCAATCTGACAATTTTATGATAAAACATAAAAGGCCAAAAAGAAAAGGTACATAGGAAAAATAAATAGAATTATAAAACAAAATTAAGTTCATCATTAAGATCTAATCCAACCGAGACATGATTTGAATTCTCTTTTGTATATCTTCTGTTGGTGAGCCACTCGGGATTTATAATTAATTTCTTCTTCCATGTTAAATTAATAAATTACTCTTTTTCAGATAATTAATTATATTCTACTCCTATTAAGGACAAGTAATTTGGATGCGTAGAAAGAACTAAACTAAGTAACAACCAAATTCGGAATCTCATTTTTTTCTTTCATGCTAAAGAAACTATCTATCTCCCAATCTCAACAAGATTTTCTGGCACTCCTGATTGGAAGACATTTACAACCACATGCAACAAGACCACCTTCTGGGTATCTAACTTCTATTCCACTAAATCAAGGTCACCCACTGTCGCAACAAACGAATCGCCTATCCCTCCTTATCGTTCTATCCCTAAACAAATATCGACATCATCTACCGCATCCGCTGTTTGGATTTCTGCAGACACTATAGTTGAAGATAACGCAAGATTGAAATCCTGATAAACGGGCAGCCTTTCTTCAGTAAACTACCTGAGCAGGTGACTCTATTTTCTCCTTTTTGATCCTAATTATTTTGAATATATTGATTTCTAAAGTTATGGGACCGTACCAAAGTTTTAGCTTCCTACGAAAAATTTGTCTATTTAATAGAGTCTCACGAAACCAATGACCCTGAGCTTTCATTTAATTACAGAGGGCATAGAGAGAGGTTCGTCCCAGTTACCGGAGGTAGAGAAAGAAGATTCATTAAGTTATTTAAAATATTAATATGTTGTTATCCATAGAAGTTAATTGATTGCCTGAAACTGAATATCTATAGCTATTTAATTCACTTACGTTGGGACTAAATCAGAGTCTCCACTGGATTTTATTGTACAATATAAAAATTTGCTGAACCGTGAACATAGTAAACATTGGAATAAGAAAGTAGTAAAGTACCAGAATAAACAGAAAGCCAGAGCACTGGCAGTTAATTATTTTTGAATTTGTTTTGTATTACAGTTTGAATGATAAACTCGGATTCATTATTGTAGTATTTATACTGAGGATAGGGTCATTGACAATTGCAGCGCTCACTTACCATCACGAGACGTTTACTGATTAGAAGTAGGTTATAAAGGGGATGTTCTCGGAGAAATAAGTGGAGGGGTTGAGTTAGGTACATTATCGTCACTGCCTGAAACTGATTCACGCATCTTCTCTGCGCCCACGAAGCATTTCGGCTGCTTTAATTTCTTCTGTCTCTTAGCAAGTTTAGAGTGGAATATACCACAGGCATTACAGAGAGTACGGGCACCATCAGGGCCCCGCCTCCATTCTGGAGTTTCAGTAGTACCACATTCATGGCATCTAATTACCTCTTTAGAGGATTGGCGATTTCGTTTTCTAGAACGAAAAGGTCGCCTGCTGTAATTTTTATCTGATTTATCCACTGCTTGTAGTTGTGGGTGATAAGAATTGTCAAGGGCAACTCCAATAGGGGTTGCAATATAGCCATTGGTGTAAAATTGATTAACAGGGACTTGTTGGGAATTAACATGAGTTTGAGCTTGGAAACCGGCGTGGGTTTGTGATTGTGCTTGCACTGCTAACGCAGGTCGATGCAGCTGTTGATCATAAAGATGATTATACCAATATTCAAGGAAGTCTCCAGCAAATCTAACTCTATTTAACAAACTATAAAGATTTTCTAAGTTCGGAGTTTCAACAACCTCTTTGGCAGTATTTGAAAAGTAATACAATTGGCTAGCGGTTTCCTCAATATCACTTAGGCGACTAACCAATTCCGCCCCAAATTGGCTATTAAGTCGATAACCACTACCCGTATCAGTCTGCACTAGGGGAGAAGGAGGTGGCCCTATAAGCTGGGGATGATCAAGACCAGTACCTTTGGTTGTAATATGAGAAGACGGAGGACTAACTCTACCGCGAAAGGGCGGCAGTGTAATTTGTTCCCTAGTTACAAGACCATTTGGTGACGTTTGAGAGGTATGCAATGGTGAGTCGTATTGCTTCTGATACGAATAAAGAGGAATTAGAGTATGAGAGGGTGTATGGTCGTGACTACAGTTATGATCCGGCCCATCCTGTGATTGGCAAACGGAACTTGGATAACTAGAAGAGGGATTATTTGAATTGCCCTGAGTCTGATATGGAGACTTATGACTGGACGCAGCTACACAAGTGTGAGATGTAGTAGAATTCTTATCATGAAGTGGCAACTGAGAAGGAATAGAACGACCAGAGATTGAAGGTAACGGGGATCTATTTATATTCGTAGTATTGTGATGAATAGGGGAGACCAATGAAGAAGAAGAAGTTGGAAAGCAAATGCTATGAGAGCGTAATGGAGGCGGTGGAGGAATTCGATGAGACTGTGGAGCATTTACAAGACTGTATGAAATATTGCGATTTTGATTGTTTCTATGATAGTCACTGATAAAGTGCTCCTCCGGTAGTGTGAGTTCCCTAAGATGCTGCAGTTGTTGAGAATATCGTTGAATCATTACCCTTTTTTCTTATTCTTGCAAATAGTCGAAAGAGAAAGATCTGGACATTCATAAAACTAGGAGTTATTACTGCTGTGCAGAGTGTAGAAGTGAATAGAGATAGCAGACAATAGAGCTCGACAGACAATATGGACCTCTGACGAGTACGGATGCGTGGAGAGTGTGGGAGTACCACACAAATGTTTGAGCATATAGTTAGACGTTTAATATCAGCTGACGCGATCTATTCTTCGCTCCCTAACTCTGATGAATCCGTCCGTGTTTGGATATAAGGAGCTAGATTATGTAGGTCGTTCACTTAGATCCATGTTTTTACCGTCTTTAGTATTTTAATATAGCCTAACAAATAGTATAACAGAGCGAATACTGCAAGGCCAATAGTTATCACTTGTGATAATGGTAAATTCTACTTTGTATAGATGATTTTGTCCCACCTGCAAGCGAGACAAAAATTATTTTATTTCTTTTTAGCAGAGCGCTTTTATTCTGTAAGACAGGTTTTAGCCCTGTGGAATTCACTCACTATTGCCTATCTTAGAAAATCTATATGCAAAGGAGCTTAAATGTTAGCATGCATAAGATTCGGAAGCGGCCACTGCAATAAAATAGAACGGATTAACCTTCTCCTGCTTATGCGCTAAATTAGTTCATTCCTAACCACAAGATCTTACGTACATGATCTGGGTCCAGCTGTTAGTTGTGAGGGCCGCCACTTATCACGCATACTCAGTACTATATCAGACGACTAGCACTAAGTAAAAAGGGTGCGGGTAAATCTGTATTCACTCGTATATTAAAAATTAGCTAAATTGAACTACTCATTTTGCCCAGCGGTATGGTTTCAGATAACTGCATTTAATATATGATCAGTGATATTAAATTCTAAGGTTACGACTTACCTAGTAATACTTGTCACCGAATGTTCACATTGACTGTTATTTGAAACTACTTTTCTTAAAATCATTGAGTGTTTCAATTGAAGTTCAAACACACTCTTGTGTACATCCCCTGATAATAGTTGAATCGAATGTTAGCAACAGTTATTTTTCAGTAGTTAAACCAGCTTTTATTAAAATTGTTGGGTATTTCAATTGAGTTTCAGGCACACTCTCAAGGGGGAAGAGCGAAACGATCGTCGAGACAAAGAAACTGCAAACAGAGAAAAAAAAGTAAGGACTGAATAAAAAGAAGAAAAACAAAACTATTTTCCGAAAGAAATTTAATCGCACGATACGGGCTAACGAGAGGCCTAGCAAGGCAGAGGTTCGTGGATATAGTTCAAAGATGTGCAGTCCTTTAGTTGATGCCGCAATGTATAGGCGTGCAAACTGATATACTCATCTTCGGTTTAACTAGCGCGCTGGCGGCAAGCTGTCAGACCTTCCTAACTTGGTAATTGTTTAATTCAACTAACAGACTTAAAAGAAAAACAAAATAAATCTAAAGTAAATAGTGGAGTGTATTTTTAATCATGCACAATCATGTTATCGACTTTGCCTTAGACTACAGCCAGAGGACTGACTCAGCCACCAGTTAGCCGCAGAATCGATAATGGCAACTATTGAGTGTAGGCGTATGTGCCATAATACCTTGAATGAGTAGTTAGTTCCTCATAGGCAGTTCTATAGTAATAATACATATAGTTCCCCGCTTAAAGATTTTGACATTCAGCAGGGCCAGCTTTGCAGACATGGTTATGTTCTTTAACGGGCAGCATAAGCTCCTAGTGAGATCCGAATGAGAGACGTCAGATAAGCAAGTCGAAGAAGCGGCCACATGCCTCACCTGTCGATAAGCTAAAATAGACCCCCACATTACATATAAGATAACCATATCCTGCTGCATGGCTATAATTAGCGACAGTTCTGACCGGCAGAGATACCAATACCGCGCTGTATTAGGTACCGACCGTCCGTTAAGTTTGTAATGGACCTCTTGCATTCATATCAGTTTTATTTGTGTACTACTCTATGAACCATCCCATATGTTCATCCATACGCGGCGTCACGCACCACGACAAAACACCAGAACTGTGAAGTTAGTGTACAAAATAAGTCTGACCTAAGGTTATAAATTATGTTATAGTGGGTTTCAAGTGTCTGTAAGAAGGAATGTCCTATCTTCTACTAAAGAGCAATCGGTTAAGGTGCCAGCAGCACACCAGAGAACAGTTTCGAAAATGATCACGACGTAAGGACCTCTTTACCCTACCGCTGGATATAGAACCATGAATCCACACCTTTTTCTTTTCAACTTTTAGTTGGTTTAATGATTCTTGGGCCTGAGATTTGCTTTCGGTTGAGCACCTAGTCTTTCGCATAAGAACAAAACTTTTTTGCCAATGAAAGTTCACTCAGTAAAAATAGACAACGTGCCAAAATAAAACCATGCACGTATCCGTGATAAATTCGTCCATCTTTGTCATTTTTTTAATCCAATTTAATTTCTATCTTTCCGCCCATCCCTACCCTATACGCCCGTAGAGAAAACTGAGGCGGCAGTCAGTTAGGAATATGAGCAGAGTATGGAAATGAGAAGGAATTTCTCCGAAGAACGCGGAGTGGGACAAGTCAGTCATCCACGTCTCTGGAGGCGTTATCGGTGCATCAATGGTCCGTTAGTCAAAATATGATTGGGGAACTTGAATATCTTAAAAAGCGAACTGCCACTACATTAAACTTGTTCATAATTATACAATAATGTCACTTACAGGTTTACGAATTTTGTCGTTGCTATATGAGGATCGGCCTACTTGAACTTCCGACCACCCAAGGAAACATCGAGGTGTTCTGGGTTCAGTTTGTGCTGTGCATTGCATGTTACCGGCGGCATTAGATTTGAGCATAAATTTTGTGGGCAGAGATGGCGCGAGATTGTGTAGTCCTTGAATTCTACTGGCTGCATAACAGCCGTGCAATGATTATTATAGATTCTTATCTTTTACATTTCTTGTTATCTCCGTTAGAGTGCGACAACCATTCTATTATTTATGTTTACACTTATATTTCGATAACTCGTAACTAGGTTATTCCCCAACGGAGTGTCTGACTGAAGATAGGTACTAATTTAAAATGGTCCAGGCCCCATCCGCTTTATTAGCTTATCCATTTAAGGAAAACGACATGTCTCAAAGATAGTAACGGAAGTTACCTATCACCTCATGTCAATCTTGTGTTGCAAATACTCGTTCCAATTAGTCCGTATCCGATCTCTTTCTCGAAATGTACCTATCATATTTCGGCAAAGATTACGAAGACATAACCAATTATCCACGGGAAACATATTTTGCCCTCTCCTCTACTCTAAAATATTCTATATTTATCCGGCGTTACCTAAACTCAGTGGCCTCATATCCACTGATTGACGATCAATGATCTGCTCAGTATTGTCATGCCATTGCCACGACAAGGGCTTGTTTACCTAATTGCTCATGCTGATTTCGCTTAGGATGAAACTCCACGGAAGGAAGACTTGAAGATCTTCTCTTCTTGAGCTCTATAAAAGTTGCTAGTGGTTGCTCGATGGGTATGATAATGCTATGGGTGGGTCTGGAGGAAGTTGAAAATTTAATAATTTTTTAAATAATAATAAATACATTAAATATAAATTAAAAAATAAAACAAAAATGTTAATAAGTCATTCCTCTTAGATAGCTGGTAGTAAATCCCAGTAACACTCGGCATATTGTTTCGAAATCCCAACAGATAAAGGCGTCCAAAATCGGAGGTTGTACCAAGGGCACTATCTGAATCTCCAGAATCATGGCAATGAGAATATCAATGGCTTGCTGTAACCTTTCCATTCCACTCTCTGCATCTGCACTATTGAGAGGGGCAAATTGAACTGATAATGAATTGATGTTAATAGTAGGAGCGGCATTAGCGGCAGTAAGGTAATGATAATATAACAATAGATATCAAAACAAAGTTAATATGAATACCATTAGCAGAAATCATTCGAAAATTTAGTTCATTCACTAGTTATATTGTTTTAATACACGGTTATTAGCTGATGAGGTATGAGTTTCGAGGCATATCAAGAAACATGCTCCAAGATTTATATACCTAATCGAACTTTTTCCCAGGTTGAATATGAAATCGGGTCTACTGCAGGAAATTGGGATTCGAAATTGGTGGTGTAGGAGTTAATTCAATTTCAATTGGAGAGGCAACAGGGGCATGAGCTAAAATACATGAGTAGATGTCGTCGTCACACAGTAAATTTTCGACTATAAGCTTCAAAGGACTGAGGAGACACATTAAAGTGTAAATAAATGCTATCCAGGCGAGCAATGAATTTACTTAAAACGCTAATAGCAACATACAGAAAATAGCGCTGATATTAGCGATATAGAAGTTCATGAACATGAACATGAGACTAAGATCTAAGTCTTTCGATTAACAAAGTCAAACTGAGCCTTGGCCAATTTGAATATTTTTGGAGATTCTGGAGATTTTGTGGGAGCTATTGAAATTCAGAAATTAATGAGCCAATTATGAGAGTGTTCGTTACTAAAGAAAGTCTTAGCGATTCTCGAGAATAATAACAACCACTTACTATTCACTCTACTGATTTGTCGGCTGGTGCCAAATTAGGTGTCAAACTTAAACTGAAACATCGTGCGGAAAATTTCCATACTCCAATAGTTACCTTCTGGCAGAACAAGTTATGATTATATGGGATATAATCTGCACATCATCAATGGACTGGATTGTATTATTTTCACCCGGTGTGATTTATCTCCGCCGAATATTAGGGAGGCAGCCGATATCTTTTGAATAAGTTTTCACCTAACTTAGACTGACTTTCCTAACCTTGGATGTGAAGCTAATAGCCGTATATAACTATTTTCAGAACGTCTCTTCACGAGAGTTCACGAGTGCACGTCATTGTTACTCAACTTCATGCTATCAGGCGTCTTTCACACATTAGATAACTGCTACACTTTTAAATGAAGTGAAAATATATTTTACTGTCAATTCAAGAGTTCTGCTAGTTCTGCTAGGACAGCTTCTATTCGATAAAAGCTACAGAAATATGGTAGAACTAAGATATAGTATAAGATTATACACCATCAGTGTCAATGACAATGACGTTGTGGTCGGCGTCAAGTGCAGCTGCTCTCTTTCGGAGAGACTCCTTACGAGGGCTGGGAGCAGCAAAGATCTTATCGAGCTCTTCTAAAGTAAAACCCTTGGTTTCGACGAACAAAAAGAAGGCAATGACAGATTCGCAAGCGCACCATACTGTCCAGATCAAATAAGTCTTCCATCCAATATTCTGCAAAGCGACGGGGGTTGCAAATTGACTGATCACTGTTAGTTTTTTTCCATACGTGCTATAGAGATCAGGAATGCTTATACTTACTTAATCAATCCAACTGCGTTGACTACAAGATTACTGAAAGCACCACCTTTTGCCCTCATCTCATAGGATAAAACTTCAGTCGGATAAAGAGCCTGCATAGGAGTGACACCGACGGAATATACAGCACCATACAGGATATAAAACGCAATTCCTGCTTTTGCCCAGGCACTGTTTTTCATGCCCGAAGCATCATATCGAGCAACACAGATAGTAACCAATGACCAACATAGAGTAATTCCTAGCAATGAAAAGATAATTCTAAATGGTTAGGGAACTGATAAATGATTGTAGTTCCTCATACTTACGCTTTACGACGACCAAACTGCTGAATGACTTGAGCCCCAATTAAAGCAAGAATAAATGAAAGAAAACCTGTACCGAGATTGAATGAAAAAATGGTCTTATTAGAAGTAATGCCCGCAGAATGATAAAAAGCACCGACAAAATAACCAATCCCACCAGTACTGAGTTGACCAAAGCATGAATAGACAAGATTACAGGCAAGACGATAGATGCTTGCCTTGGATTTAAATAAAGCTCTATAATCCCACCATCTCTTGTCAGAGCCATCAAGCTCTAATTGCTCCTCGAACTCTTGAAGTTGTAGAGTGACAAAGGAATTGTTGGGATTTCCTTCTCCATGATAGCGAGTGAGAATCTCCTTTGCCTTATCGTGATGGCCATGAGTGTACAACCAACGAGGAGACTCAGGTAGAAATAATGCAAATATAACTACAATTGCGGGGCAGGCGAGTTGTATATAAGTGGGAATAATCCATGCTCTGTTATCGGTAATATTCTTAGTGCAGAAGAGAACAACAGTTGCAAGGATAGATCCGAAGTAATACAATGTATTGTATGAACCAGTGATGGCAGCTCTATACGATGGGTGAGACATTTCAATGGAATAAATAGGCGCAGCAGCAGTAGCAAAACTAACACCGAGTCCAAGAACATATCTCCCACCCATCAATTGCCCAATTTCTTTGGCAGTCGCTTGAACAATGGCACCGATAATTACAAACATACATCCGAGAAACATGCCGAATCTTCTGCCAAAAGTATCATTAACAGGACCAAGGAAAGGAATAGTAGAAACACCCCCAATTTGATACATCGCACTAATAAGACCTGCCTTAATGCCAACAGTAGTAGCACCAAACTGATCATTAAATGGTTTGAGGAGAAGTAACGAAGATAATAAACTTCCATCATAGCCATTCATGGTACTGCAGAGAAAGGGTATAATACAGATGGCATATAATTGAAGCATTCGCTTACTGAAAATCTTGGGAGGATCTTTCTTGGCTGCTTCTAAGAGAGCATCTGATCCTGTAAACTGGAGAACATCCTTTTCAAGAGTTTCGCCGATGTGCTCAATGTAGTCAGCTTTAATTTTCTCGTCAACCATAGTGAAAGTGGAAATATGAGACTTAGAGGTGGATAAGGAAAAGTGAATTGTGACCACTAAGATGGCGATTATTACGACTATATATACTACATTTGTTCATATCTTCAAATGAGATCTGTTGGGCTCAATTCTGCGGTATATCTAATCTGCGCTATCTAAAACCCTATTTGATTTTCCATTATGAGTAAGATCGTCTCGACCTATGTAGGACCCCCATATGATTACGAATGTGAATAGATTTAAAGTCGATTAGACAGCTTGATTAGGTTTGCCAAGCTCTTTAGCTACCCCGCGATCGTAGTGTGATCATCGCTTTAATTCCGAAACGCAGGGGACTTAAAAATATATACAGATACAGTATTGGGAAAATTAGGCTGACGGTCCTGAGGAGCACGGGGATTAGAATGAAGTTCCCCGAAAAACACAGGGCGCTATAGAAAAATTCATCTGATGTCTTGACAGTGGATTAACTGTCCACCAATGAAATATGATCAGGGATCTTAAAAGGCAGGGGGATGAGAATGCACTTCTAATAAGAGAAAGCTAAGGTAATGGCCCAAGGAATGCGAGGAGAATATGAAGATGAAATAAATTTCTAGGAAGAACGAGGGCGGTAAGGATCAAGTATATGGATGGAAGACTTTCGGCCGCCTCTGTGGATCAACGGCCCGGGGATCGAAATATTATTAGATAGCTTGAAGAGCCAGAATAACTTATAACAACGAACTACTAATATTAACTATTGTTGATGAATATATAAATAATATTCGTTATACAAGTTTACAAAGTTCGTCTTTGCTGTCTGAAGATCAATCTTCGTGAACATCCCACCTCACAGTAAAGATCGAGACAACTTGGCTCCATCTTCTGCAGTGCGTTGCAACTTACCTGCATTCTTTGTACCGTTCATCAACAAGTAGCCGGCATTAGAATTACGCGTAAATAAAGAGGATATGAGATGGGGGTCGTATGAAAGATGATGCTGCGAGACTTGGAGCCCGATAAATAATAGGAGTTCGAATTCTAGCAGATAATTAGGTGGACCGGAGATGGTTGTAGATCATCAAGTGAATGTGGAGAATGAAGATGAGAACAAGCGTTGGTGTGAACAAGCTCTAGTATCTGCCTTTGAAATTAAGAGTATGCAGAAAGGGTTTGTGAATTGATGGCTCTACGCAGAGAATCTCGGGCATTGATATTATGACGTAGCTATTGATCCACTTATCAGCGGCCAGTCTCTGCAGAGGGATCATCTCCTTCACTCAAGAAATTGGCCATGGGGTATGACGGCTGCCCCCATCAAACGCCCCCATCAAACGGGGATGTTCGGCTAGAAACATGGGGTAATAGCTATTGAATAGGGTACATTGTCTCTTCAAAGAAACCTTCGTTATATTCGCGTGGCATGTATCTACCAGGGGTAATCCGAGTGGGGGTCTAAGCTCATGATGCTAATATATGACAACATACAAAGATCATGGTTATCCAAATCTTCTTCAAACCAGAACATAAGTGAATTTAAGTTAACCTAAAAGTCAAACTCCGGATGCTGATCTCATAATAACCGCTGCAGGAACGAGAGACGTGAATCAGAGATGTGTATATATGGTATAGTTATGATTTCATTACTTCGTATGTTCGCTCACTTACAAATCTTATATAATTTTATGTTGGCCATCACGCACATAGGCCCTCAGTCGATTACCCGTCGTGCATGCCACGCGAATATAACGGCGGTTACACTGAAGGTGCAATTTACTACAGTTCAACCCATGAACGTCTCTCGTTACTGAACTACTATTTTCTCTTTGTACCATATCCTGAACACGAATCGAAAATGACATGTATCCTTCTTCATTGGTTTGCACAAGTTTTGGATTTTTCACCTTTTTAGGTCTCAGTCCGTATAACTCCTGAAAACTCATAACCAACGGATGCCATTTATCAGAGTCGATTGTTCGCATGTCCCTCCATTCGTATATTTTCATCAACACGCATGCGAAAAACCTTGACTTTAGTACAATTGGTCCCCCCGTGTGCGCATCTTGCATCATATCATACACCCCCTTCAATTCTGCCTCCATCTGTGTAGAGCATTCGCCAATTGGAACTGGTCGAACTACCTAAGATCGAATTGCCATCAGCTCCGAATGTCCGAACTTATCTGCCACGTATTTGTATCCATTCATATATTTGAAGTACAAATATCTACTATCTTCATCGGCTGTAGTACTTGTAAATTGAGTAGTTAACTTCGGAGCAGAATGCAGAAACTATACCGTTATGTGCCGGCGTATCAAACATAGCTTCAATCTTGGCAAAAATGCCCATATAATCCCATCAGTTATATTGGAATGGGTTGGCAGTTAAAAATATTCCAATAATTCCGGGGAATTCACATGTGCTGGATGACTAGGATTAAGTTTAGGGCCATTTAGCCATCGAATTTCAGCCTACCTGCTTCACCATTGTTGATAACCCTAACTACCATTCTCCTTTATGATTAATTATCGGACCGTTAATCATATGTGTGGGGCCCGTCTGAGAATAATTTTGATGGGCAGGCTACTAGCTGCGTTTCCTGTGGTGTTCAAGATGGTATTTAGCGACCCCGTATATCACTTTATCATCAATCATTGGTAGACAATGACGACTTTTCTTTATAAATTTGCTTGTGAAGAATGCTGTGGTTTATTATACTCGATAGAGAGCTCGATAAATCCTCGTCAATCTTCCTTCACGACCCACTCTCATAACCTTACCTTTGGCGTACCTAACTTTAACTGATATTCTCCTTATACATTTTCATTTATGCATGTTAAACTGTAGTTTCAAATTGGGAGTTGCTTATCTTAATGCCGTATTTAAGATTATGCCATCGGCAAGCATAGCGAAAATAAATCCGATCAGAGAAGAATTTCGCAATTCTTTCCGAAAATTCACGGAATGCCGATGAGTAGTTGATTCAATTGCGATATGATTTTTTTTGTTAGAATTATTTAAACACCCTTGTATATGTCTAATATTGTGATTCGGATCTTGTGGCGCTATATTCGATATCGGCTGGAGATAAAATTGGATCATATTCTCGACCGAACATAAAGATACGCTATGGTGCCTGATGATGATCATCATAATCAAAAGAATAGTACCATTGTTAGTAGTCAGTCGACGACTAGGTCAGAAACAAGTGCTATGTCATCTTCAAGTAATGAAGGACAGTCAGATGTAAAATCTAAAACAAATGGAAAGTTTACTATGTTAACTCCATTTGTGGGGAGAAAAATCCCACCAATACCTACCAAGAGATTACCATATCCCGAACCCACAGCATCATTTTATCAACGATATACATTTCAATGGATTTATCCAATTTTGAAAGTGAGTGAACAGAGCAGAGCGAGCTACGTGTCTGAGCGGAGCCCAGATGTTGGAGGCAAAATAGAAATACGAGATATTAACATTACAAAGACAGGATATCTAAGAGATTTGGTGGAGCAAGATCTATGGACAGTCGAAGGAACTACTGTATCAGCAAAAGCATTATATGAAAGATTTGATGGATATTTGAAAGTATTTAGAGAACAAGTACAAAATGAGGCAAGAGATAAAGGCCTTTCTGAATATCAAATTAAAAATGTTCCATTACCAAAGTATGCAGTGTTAAGGGCATTGAATAGCACATTTTTTTATCAATGGTGGTCTGGTGGTGCGTTTAAAATTATCAGTGATTGTGCACAAGCTTTTATGCCATTAGTTAGTAAGAAATTGATTGCATTTACAATGGATCGTGAAGTTGATCCTCATGTTGCAATTGGCAGGGGAGTAGGGTATGCAATTGCCATTGTATTGCTATTCTGTGTAAATTCATTCTTTTTAAATGCGTTCTTTTTCCGGGCTATGATGACTGGTGCTCAAGCCAAATCAGTATTGAGTCAAGCTATTTATGAGAAGTCTTTGAGGTTATCAGGAAAAGCTCGCATTAATTATACAAATGGTAAATTAACAAATTTAATGTCTACTGATTGTAATCGTATTGATTTTGCTTTACAATATCTTCATTTTGCTTGGACTTTCCCAGTATCTATTGCTATCTGTATTGTAATTGTAATAACTAATATTGGTGTTTCTGGATTAGTTGGATTCGCTTTATTATTTGTTTGTTTCTTTATTATCGCTTACATGGCAACGGTGTGGGGTAAAATCCGTAAAAAGGTAAACAAGATTACTGATATTCGAGTTTCAATTATGAGAGAGATTTTGCAATCTATGAAAATTATTAAATTTTATTCCTGGGAAGAAGCATATGAAGAAAAAGTGGCAGAAGTTCGTAAAGATGAAATGCATCGTATTAAAGTTATGCATACGTCAAGAAATTTATTGAATGCTTTGTTTGTATCTGCACCAACGTTAGCTGGTTTAGTGTCTTTCGTTACTTTATCAAGTACTGGCGGTACATTAAATCCTGCTGCTGTCTTTTCTAGTTTGACAACTTTTAATATTATTCGTATGCCATTAATGTTTTTGCCATTGGCTATTATGGTTGGTAATGATTCTTACCTTGCAGTTAATCGTATTCAGGATATGTTATCTGCTGATGAACATGATATGTATTTGGAGTATAATTCTGACCAGAAGGATGCTATTGTTGTTAAGAGCGGTACATTTATTTGGGAAAAGGAAGATGAGGACCAGAGGGAAGATGATTCTTCATTTCCTGACAAATATCATAAGAAAGAGGAAAGGGAAAAGCAAGGAGAAGATGAGGAAATTAGTGCCCTCACTCCTTCAGAATCTATCAATGCTCACGCTAGAAGTATCCATGAGGTTCCTGCTCCGGGACTTGTTGAACCAGTTGGTGCTCTTCCTGAGGATCATTGTAGTGACGACGAATCTCAATGCGAGGTTGAGCAATTTAAAGGGTTTGGTAATCTTAATCTTTCAGTAAATAATGGAGAATTTGTTATTATAACTGGAACTATTGGATCTGGTAAATCTTCTTTATTAGCAGCTATTGCTGGTGGTATGAGAAAAGTTGCTGGTTCTGTTTCGTTGAATAGCCAGTTAGTGTTTTGCGGTCAGCAATGGATCCAAAATGCAACTGTTAAAGAAAATATTACCTTTGGAAAACCATTTTATGAGGCTTGGTATAAAGAAGTCATTTATGCTTGCTCATTAGATAGAGATTTAGAAATTTTACCCGCAGGCGATGAAACTGAAGTGGGTGAAAGAGGCATTACAATTTCCGGAGGTCAAAAGGCAAGAATCAACTTGGCTCGAGCTGTTTATTGGGATGCTGACATTATTCTGTTAGATGACGTTCTTAGTGCTGTTGATGCTCACGTCGGTAAGCATATTATTGATCATTGTATCTGTGGATTATTAAAAGATAAGACCAGAATACTTGCTACCCACCAACTGTCTATGTTGCCATATGCTGATAGAATCATTTTCCTTGACAACACGGGACAGACATACAGTGGTACTATTGATAGTTTAAAAGAAACTGTTCCAGAATTTGATAACTTATTGACTTATGGACATCAATCTGAATCGGATGATGAAAATATTGAGGGTGACAAAGAAGAACTTGAACAGGATCATAATGAGCGAATCAAGAAAGTTGCATCGAAAGGACCAGACAATCTTACTGACGATGATAAGAAGAAATTGGGTGCCTTAATGCAAGCTGAAGATAAAGCATCTGATTCAGTTCCATTAAAAACGTATATGGCCTTCTTCAAGTTAGGTGGCGGCTTCATATCTTATGGTATTTTGCCATTACTACTTGCTGCCATGGTGCTCAGTTCATTCTGTCAGTTATTCACAAATACTTGGTTATCATTCTGGACGGAAGATAAATTCAAAGGCCGTACCGAGGCTTTCTATATTGGAATTTTTGTTATGTTTGGTATTTTAAGTGCGGTGTTTTCTTTCCTGTTCTTTTTCCTTGTTACACATATCATTAACTTGACAAGTTTAAGACTTCATGTGCAAGGTGTTAACCGAGTCATTCATGCTCCTATGTCATTTTTTGATACCTCTCCACTTGGTAGAATTCTCAATCGATTTACAAAAGATACTGATACCGTTGATAATGAAATGAGTGATCAAACTCGTCTGCTATTAATGTCAATTTCCAGTGTTGGAGGTGCTTTCATACTTATCATTATCTTCTTACCTTGGTTTGCTCTCGCTCTTGTTGGATTGATGTTTTTCTTCTTTGTTGCGGCTAAATTCTATAGGGCTTCTGCTCGTGAAATTAAGCGTATGGAATCTTTAGGTAGATCTGTTTTATTCAGTCACTATGCTGAGACTCTTAGTGGAACTGTTACCATCAAATCTTACAGTGATCAGGACAGGTTTATCAAGAAAACTGAAGAAGCCATTGATAAAGTGAATGCTCCTTATTACCTCACTATTGCAAATCAGCGTTGGTTGGCATTGAGATTAGATTTTGTTGGTGCTGGTTTGACTTTTGTTACAACCATGCTTTGTGTTTCTGGGTCAGTCTCTATTAGCCCTTCATCTGTTGGTTTAGTGTTGTCCTCATTATTACAGACCCTCAGTATGATGTCTACGATTGTTCGTCAATTAGCATCTGTTGAGAATAATATGAACTCTGTAGAACGTATCCATCATTATGCATATGAAATTCCTACTGAAGCAGCGTTCCATATTGAATCGACCAAGCCAGATCCAAGCTGGCCAACTCAAGGTCAAATTGAATTCAAAAACATGACAATGTCATATCAACCAGGGTTACCACCAGTTTTGAATAATATCAACCTCTCAATCAAAGGTGGCGAGAAGATTGGTATTTGTGGACGTACTGGTGCTGGTAAAAGTTCTATCATGGTTGCTCTTTATAGACTTGCCGAAATGTCTAGTGGTTCTGTTGACATTGATGGGTTAGATATTTCCAGCTTGGGCCTGAACGAACTTCGTATGAAGTTGTCTATCATCCCACAAGATCCTGTCCTTTTCCAAGGAACTATTCGATCCAACATTGATCCATTTGGAACGTGCGATGATGTTGACTTATGGGATGCTCTTAGACGATCATGGTTGGTTGAGAGCAAAGACGTCGACGGTCTTAAACAAGGTACCTTGTCCATTGATAAAGTCAAGTTCCATTTGGATACTTTAGTAGATGATGAAGGTACCAATTTCAGCTTAGGTGAACGGCAACTCTTGGCTCTTGCCAGAGCTCTTGTTCGTAAGTCCCAGATCTTGATCTTGGATGAAGCCACCTCCTCTGTTGATTTTCAAACAGATCATTGTATCCAGACTACCATTGTCAACGAGTTCAGTCATTGCACTATTCTATGCATTGCGCATCGTCTTAATACCATTTTAGCATACGACAAGATTCTTGTTCTTGTACGAGGAGAGGTCGCAGAATTCGACTCTCCAATAACTTTAATCAATAAAAAGGGTGGCGCATTCCAGTCTATGTGTGAGCGATCTGGGATTTCTGTCGAAGATGTTTTAGAGCAACAAGCCACTAGAAAAGACCCTATTAGTAAAGAGTGAAAAATCTCCAATTAGATAATTCTATTTTCGCATGTAATCTATTCATTATTCACTTTTACTGCCGGCGACTAGGCTCTGTCCAGACTTGTTTTTCCGCTTGGCAAAAGTACTTAATAATAACAAAATAATAACTTTTTTGCCATCTGCTTCAACATTATCATGAATGAAATTATAGACATCTTCCCAGTATCCTTCTTGCACGTATATGTGTCGTTATGCGTTTCTTTTGAACTCTTTAAATACTTTTGTAGACGATTTTGGTAACTCAAGAAGCTGTCTAATATGTTCTGGAAGGACAAGTTTATCATTATCACCGCTCAGGAATAACATTCGAGCTGACCATGGCAAGGGGCAATAACCTGCTCAGACTACCATCTCTCTATACACAAGGAACCGATGTGAGAAAAAGAAATAAAACAGGAATAAGTTTCACGACAGATAGGAAAGTGTTTTCGAAAACGATGTCCTTCACGAGGGCCGAACCCTTGTAAATAGATACCGCACCTCCCAAACTTCGACCATTGAGAACTAATGAGCTGTCTCTGATATGATAATGATTATCTATATTCTACTAAAGCCTGGAAATCATGCTTGCCCTTTTGAGATGGCTCACGGTAGATTTGCCATGCCCTGGATATGAAAACATAACTCTGGGCGTATACATAGCAACAGCTAGATTTTCGAGGATACAAAGGCACTTTTATAAACCAGACTTCGGTTGAAAACATGTGCTAATGGAAGACTATGTCCATGTCACCAACCAATAGACTACTTACCAACATTACAAAGCCTTGATTTTTCTCCATCAGAAGTTTCAATTGCAACGTCCTCACAAGGGATACCAAAGGAATTAGGGGAATAACAAATGTTCTACTGTCACTAGGTTACTAGGATAAATTAAATTCATTGGAATCTATAGACACTCTCTGAATACTAAACCACGACCGGCATTCCCTAACACCGCTGTTTCGCCGTATCTATAAATTCCCATATCTAGTCTGCTCTACTATGATCGACTATCTCTTCTCCTCTCTACTATCTCCTGACTTTAATGTACTTGTTAATTGCTTCCGTATTTATTCACTAACTAATCATTATACTAAACTACTATTCCCTCTGATACCTCCTCCTCCTCGCCAACACAATTCGAAAATGGCCTGTATCCTTCTTCATTGATCTGCGCAAGCTTTGAATGGCTCACCTTTTTGGACTTCAATCCGTATAGCTCCTGAAAACTCATAATCAACGGGTGCCATTTATCAGGGTCGATCCGGTTCGCATGTCCCTCCATTCGTATATTTTCATGAACATGCGTTCGAAGAACCTTGACCTCCAGTGCAATAAATCCCCCCGTGTCCGCATCTTGCATCATTTCATACACCCCCTTCAATTCTGCCTCCATCTGAGCAGGACATTCGCCAATACGAGCAGGTCGAATTAGCTCCGATGGAACGGCCATCAGTTCCGAATGTCCAAATTTATCTGCCACGTATTTGTATCCGTTCATGCGTTTGAAGTACAGATACCCACTGTCTTTATCGGCTGTTTTGACTCCGACCGCACCTGTTGTTTTCGCAAGAGCATTTACCGCTCCTTCCATGCCCTCTGAGGCAAGATTGAGAACACATTGCTTTGTTCGAATAAGATTGATCGTTGTCTGCGAAACTGCTCCCAATCCAAGCATGCACCGGTTCCCAAGCCACCATGCCGACGACATGGGCGCGATATTGAATGTTCCATCTTCATTTTCCGTGGTAATTAACACAACCGGTGTTCCCCAGTAAAAGATAGCAGGCGAAATCGTTTGAGATGCTGGAAGAGCGATAGATTCCATTGTGAAAGCGGTTTATCGAATCCTGTACTATCTGATATTTGTATCAAAAAAAGCCACTGTTTTATTGATATATATATATTGTAGGTTCGTGCGTCTCTATTTATATATTTGCAAATAGGACTTATTGCTATGGATGTAGCTAACAATCTACCAGGAACATTACTATCTTTATTGCCATAGAACTAGCCAAGAGACAAACTCCTCCCACTTTAAAAGCATGTTTTTTTCAAAATGTTGTTATTGATATAAAACTACCCAATAATCTTTCGGAAACAGCAGTATCTTTATTGCTAAAGAACTAGCCAATAGGCTGAATTTCCTCTCGCTTTAAAACCATCTTTATTTAAAGTATTTGTTGCTATAGAAGTAGCCAATTGTGCGAGAACTTGTCAATCGCTTCACATAACAAACCTAAACCTATCCTACATTATCTCACAACTTTATTGAGTACATAAATTGATTCCATATATACTTCAGCACAATTATTGCCCGATCATTACATACTGTACAGATTCTACAACTTCACTATTCTGCTTTTCAGTACAATGGTGATCGGCTAAATGCAGACGAAATCACAAATGATTTCAAGGTGTGACAGGAATTCCAAAAGGTTCGGCCATCCCCCCTCTGTTGCTCTTACTGTACACAGACCGTTATATAATCCAGTGGGGTCATGTGTAAGTGTCACTCACTGGCTTTGGCAAACTAAGACAATAACTGAATTTCTATCTATCTATCTATCTTAATACAATATTCATTAACTAATCATTACATACTATACAGATTCAACAACTTCACTATCCTGCTTTTCAGGAATGGTGCCTTCAGCTAATCCTTTTTGAGTGAATGCTTGCTCTGCTTTAACTTCTGCCGTAGTGATGTACTTCTTGAAATTCTTGGCAGGAACTCTGTTAGCAAAGAGCTCATCTAATTCTTCATAAGTTCTATGAGCAATTTCAGGCAAGAAGAGGTAAAGCAATACCAAATTAATTGCACTCAAACCAAAGAAAATAAATCCAACCTTTGGCCCTAGATTGCCCTCATTTGGATTGATAATGAAGGGAAGAACAAAGGTCCACATGGTACCAAAACCTTGATTAACAGAAAGAGAAATAGCTACGGTCTTTGTTCTCAAAGCAGAAGTAGGGATTTCGGAAGCAATGGCATAAGCAATGGCACCAATACCACCGTTATACCAGAAATTGAACATGGTGAGGAAGGCAACACATGCAGTACGAGCAGCTTGAGAATGAGCAGCTTGAGTACCGGTAATACCAGTACACAATAAGTTAATCATCAAACAACTTAAACCACCAAGAATCAAAGGACGTCTACCAAATCGATCAATGATAAAGAACGAAACAACGGTTCCTGCCATTGAAAGGACCTGAGCTCCAATACCGATTCTGAAACTTTCCTTGGCTGTAATTCCAATGAGTTGGTAAATAAAAGGTCCATATGAAGAGTTGAATGATACACCTGACATAGGATGTGTAAAGAACACCAATGCTGCTAATAAAGTACGACGAAGATTGGTTCCCTTGAAGCATTGATAGTAACTTGCACCATGCGTCAATTGTTCTGCCTCATAAAGAGTTATCTTCAACACATTAAGCTGATCCTCTGCATCCTCATCGTTTGAGCACAATTTACGTAATTGCTTGAGAGCTCTCTTTTCGTTTCCTTTGCGTAAATAGAACCAAGGTGATTCTGGCATGAATGGTTGTATAAGGAGCGCGGTGCCACCGAAAAGCCATTGCGCGACGAACAAACTCTTGTAACTCCAGTCGTTATTCATCGTACCAACGTAATATCCGAGAATACTTCCAATAAAAGGTCCAATAGTTTGAGACAAGTTACAACAGCCAATGGCAATACCACGAATGGAAAGGGGGGCAATTTCAGCTACGTAGGAAACACATAAGGCTGACATAATACCAAGAGCAAAACCGTTTACCATCTTACCGGCAAAAAAAGTTTCAATACTGGTAGAGGCATATTCAATACCGATGGCAGCAAATGAAATGCAAAGAGCAGCAAATAAAACAATTCTCTTACCAATGTGATCTGCACTGAAAGAACCAACATAAAGACCAACCACATTCATAGCAGTTGGACCAGCTTGAATGGCTGATTGCCATGAAGCAGAAAGAAGGAAAACGCCATTAACGTAAAGACCTCCACCAAAATTTTCCCGGAATTTTGGAATACTTAAAACTTGGCCACCAGCAGAGTTATCAAAACCCATTAAAATCAACATCCATAACATAATAAAAATCCAAAAGAAGATTTTAGGATATCTCTCAAAGGCAGCAATGTAGCCAGCCTTATGAGCGGCCTGTTGAGCAGCACGAGCATTTAGTTCCGCATCAGTGGCAGTAGCGCCTGGAATATTAACCTCCTCGCTTGTCATGATGTTGTATGACAAATGATGATGAGAATAAAATAACCTGGCTTACTGGATATCAGGCATTATATATAGATTCAAAGTTGTCTTACCGGCTATAATGCACTCGATTTATCAATGGAAAAAAATATGGAGAAACTTACAGTTAGACGCAGCATCGCCTTCTATCGTGCGGATGGGTGATGATCGCTGCAACTATAGTGGGAAATGATCTACTAAATAATTGGTGGGCTCGGTAATGATTGTCCGTGTTGATCAATCGCGGGGTAGCTCGCTATATTGATTCGAACTTGACTTTCTGCTATAATGCATTAGATCAAGTCACATAATAACGGGAGAAACTTAAACA
>JAJMIH010000106.1:0-32102 GCA_030575175.1 Sugiyamaella novakii
AAGAGCCCATAATTGAACATAAGCAAATGAACCCTTTGCATGGATTTTCGAAATAACATTCTTCCAACCATCAATTTGTTCCTGAGACCAAATACCTGGAACACCATCATATCCACCAGCTTTGGCAGCGATAAGAGTAGCTTCAGTGACAATCAAAGTACCAGCTCTAGCAGCTCTTTGTTCATAATACTTGGCAAAAGCCTCTGGAGGGATATGATTAGGAGTTCTAAATCTAGTCAAAGGGGCCATAGCGACTCTATGCTGGAGAGTCATATTACCGACCTTAAGAGGAGTAAACAAAGTGGGAGTATTAGCAGTAACAGTCATTGTCAATTATTGATTATTATTAACGGGATATGATTGAATTTATCTGATTAATGATGAGTAAAGTAAATAAAAGCGATTTATCCCTTCAATTTATATTAAATTCGTTAGCCAGAGCTGTTAACCCCTGAGACGGAGGAGCGCGGAGAACGCAGATAAACTTTACCTAATTAGGCAATTTCTCTATTTGGTCCGCGGAATAGTCCGTGGAAGTAACTATAACTATAACTCTTACAGCCTTGGCGATTTGACATTCAGGTCTGTAATTCCCTGGGATTATTTCTTAACTCCGTCTAAATTAAGAATCCAAACTCTCGACTTAATAAGTTTTGCAAATGAATTTTAATACCTATTATTATACCATGCTACATATGCTTTAATTTTATGCTTCTTATGCGATTATTATGTTTATGCAATTCTATGATTTTGATGCTTTAGACAATTTGTTCGTCATGAGCTTGAGTTTCTTTTACTTTTTGGCTGTTGTCAACAACAGGAGGTACCCATCCATGGGAATTCCAAGGCTTAACACCAGAAATAAATAATTGATCAATTTGCTCCAAACTTAATCCTTTAGTTTCATGAACGAAAAAGTAGACAAAGAAGATAGCAAATAAATTACAGCCTGCGAAGACATATCCGTAATAGAAATGAATGGCACCAGTAATAAATGGAGTGAAGAATGAAAGTAGGAAATTGGCAAGCCAGTTAGCTCCAAGTCCGAGTGACATACCTTTGGATCTAGTTCTAATGGGAAATAATTCACTGACAAGAACAAAGGCACAAGGAGCCCAAGTAGTAGCAAAACAGAAAATATAACCACAAGTGACGAAAATCATAGCTTTACCGACTGCAACATCAGCGTCATTTTGGTTTCCATTAGGGTAAAGTGCTTTAGCGCCCATGGAAGCGTAGATGATAAAGAAAACAAACATGCCACCAGCTCCGTATAATAAAACATTACGTCTACCAAATCTCTCAACAAAATAAAGACCAAAGAAAGTAGATCCAAAATTAACAGCGCCAAAAATGATCGATGCCTCGAAAGAATTGCTCATACCAATACCCTTGAAAATAGTAGTACCATAATAGAAGAAATAATTAGCACCAACTAATTGTTGTAATGCAAGAACGACGACACCTACCATCAATCTATAGCCAACACGTGGCTTACCAGTGATAACCTCAGACCATTTAGCTTTGCCAGCCTGTCTTTCAGTTTCGACAGTAGCAATAACGTTGGATAATGTAGTGTGGATTAAAGCATCATTAGGCTCACGTCTGTTAATCCAGCACATGACCTTTTGGGCTTCTTCGTTTCTATCTTTAGAAATGAGATATCTAGGAGATTCAGGTAAGAATAAAAGACCTACAATGAGAATGACAGCCCAAACAAATCCTAATGAAAGAGGGATCTTATAGGAGGTCATATCATCTCTATCATGAGTACCATCACAGACAATGTAACCAATGAAAATACCAAGAGTAATCATTAATTGATAAGAAGATACTAAAGTACCACGGATTTCTTGAGGAGCAACCTCTGATTGAAACATAGGAACCAAAACTGCAATTGCTCCAATACCAAGACCACCGATCAATCGACCGATCAAGAATTGATACCAAGCGTTAATAGTAGTGACTTGAATAAGATTACCAACGATATAAACAACAGTACCGACAGTGATTCCGATTTTTCGTCCATACATATCACCAAGACGAGAAAGGAAAATACCACCAATACAAGCACCGATAGAAAAGATACCAATAAGCAAACCAGATCTAACTTTAGAAAGGTAAAAAGTTCCATCAGAATCAACGCTACCTAAACGTTCAAGAAATACTGGCATATTTACGTATCCGGAGATAGTACCAGTGTCGAAGCCGAAAATGAAACCACCCATAGCAGCAAACAAACAAAGTACTGATACTAAAAGGTAGCTTGCCTTTGATTGAGTTTTTGTTTCTTCTTGTAGGGAAGAGGCGTGATCATCACTTTCTTGGAATTTGTCTGACGACAATGATTGTTCGTCTAATGAAGGGGTTATACCACTCATTGTAATGTGTTAATGTAAATGTTAATGTAAATGTTTAATGTGAATGTTATTGATTATGATAACCTAGAAATATAATGATAAATTGCTAGCTCTTATATAGTTTCTAAAATAGAGAGTACTCATGGGCATATAGGCTTAGACAATGGCACGATTTGCCGAGAAGTTACAGCTGAACAATAGCCCCCACTATTATTAGATGGTAGCATTAGTACATTTTTGGCAATAGTTCTCCGGGGGTTTTTCGTTAACGGTTTATGTACGTTTTTATGTACGTCATTAACTACTGACAAGCTTATGCTTGTGCCTGCATTAAGCTCAAGCATTGTCTGTGTAACGCTCTATGCAGTAATGTCGCCGACACTAAGGTCACGCAAATGTTTTTCAGCTCCATTGTTTAGCCACGTTCAGCCGACGGGTCGGATCGGTCTCCTTTTTAATCGAACAAGCATACAAAAAGGGGAAAGATGTGGGCAAGCTGCATAGAAAAATTAACCTGGTTAATTGTTCTATTCATATAGAAAGAATCTATTAATTTAGTAAACCGATTGTTTTTACATTATTAGTATTCAAATTAAAATCAGAGTCCACAAATTGGTCCTCCACTTCGCAATTTTTAATTTTGTTTCAATTCTATCTCTGAGAGCTTAACATTAGAGTTAATTGTAGTTTCCCTTTCTATCTTTTATTACGAAAACTATACGTCAATAATGACGTGTTTGCAACGGATAGAGAATGTTCTTTAATACCAACTCTGCCACTAAATGTAACCTTAGCGTCATGCATGTCCCATGCTTATTTTACAACCTTGCATTGTTCTATACAAAAATTATCGGCTTTCCATATTAGGCTAGTGAAGGGATGTGCTAGAGTAGTTTTGATCGGAAATTTATTTCTTCAAATGGGACTCTGAGGAACTATGTAGAGGACAGATTAGGTCTAGTGGAGTAAGGGGGAGAACTAGTTCGATCTGCAGAATTTTTCCGGAAACGAGGGGGTAGGTTATTCCGGGTTCTCATTGAGGAGGGTATTGCTCGTATGGGTAATTATTTCTTTAAACGGAGCTTAATGTAAAAACCAGGTAAAATATAAGACCTATTATCAACTTAGATAAGACTAGTGAAGCCGTTTCAGATGAAGCGTGGGTCTGATACTTCGTATTTTTGATCTGAGACTACTTCTTTATCGGATGATTGTTGCCCTTATAAAACATATACCTGAGAGAAGAAATAGAAGGGTTATACAGATCTGGATAGGAATTCCCTTACTTTCTCTTTCAAGCTAGGAATGAAAGAGCACGCGGAAACAATGAAACGTGACCGATCTCAGATCACTCACTTGGCATCAACATTGAAGGTAGAGTGTATCCCCATTACAATTCTATCTTGACTTGGTAGATGTATATTTGCTGTTTATTTATGTTATAATAACATCTATTCTCCAACGATGTTCAATAGATGACATGACTGACTGGAAAGAGAGAAACACAGCTAATTGTAAGAGGATCTTCCTTGTCATAAGGGATGAAGTTTTATTGAGATATAGATATACATTAATTTAGACCATCACGACCTTGATCAAAATGAGAAAGATCATAATGATCAGGATAGGTGTCTAAAATCTCTTTTAATTCTTCTTTTTGCTTTTTGAGGGGTCCCGTAAGCTCGCTATACATGTCCTCAAAAATGTAATTCAACTTTGGCTTTTTGAACTTTTCAGCCGTTGCCATTTCACCAAGGATATCACGACGAGTTTGCTTGCGAGCTTGTTGTTCGAGTTCTTCAGACCACCAACCTTTGAGTTCGAGCCATTTACGCATTCTCGCAAGTGGATTATCTCTTCTTTTCCAATCTTCAACTTCAGTCTTTGATCGATAAGCAAACGAGTCATCACTAGTAGAATGATGGGATACACGATATGACATAGCTTCAATAAGCACAGGTTTCTGGTTTTCAATTGCAATGCGACGAGCTTCACGAGTCACACGATGAACAGCAGCGAGATCATTACCATCAACACGGATAGTATCAATACCATAACCTACTCCTCTACTAGCAATACCATCACCTTTATATTGTTCTAATGATGGAGTACTAATAGCGTAACCATTATTACGACAGAAAAAGATAATTGGACAAGCTCTAGTAGCAGCAATGTTTAAAGCAGCATGAAAGTCACCTTCAGAGGCAGCTCCTTCACCAAAATAACAAATAGCACAGCCTGTATCTTTGCCATTATCCTTATTACGTATCTTCAAGGCGTAAGCAGCACCAGCAGCGTGAGGAATTTGGGTGGCTAATGTTGACGAAATTGGATGAATATTATATTCTTCAGACTGATAATGAACTGGCATATTACGACCTCTTCCATAATCATCGCCATTGGCATATAATTGGGCCATGATTTCCTTTAATGTAACACCACGATGTAGAATAGCACCTTGCTCACGATATTGACAAAACATAACATCATGAGGTTCTAAAGCAGCAGCACTACCAACTGCAGCACCTTCTTCACCAGCACTAACCATATAAAAACTTAATCTTCCTTGCCTTTGAGCATCATACATAATACTATCCATAATACTAACAATTAACATATCCTTATACATTTTAATAGATTGTTCCTTTGTAAAAGGGATTTCATATTCCGGGTCTAATTGATGGCCATCCAAATCGATCAATCGATATGTAGCCATTGGAGTAGCAATCGAGGGATCATTAAACTGCAATTCACTCGTGAATTGACTACGAACTGATCCTGGGAAGACCAATTCCTTTTGAATTCCTTTTGAACTTTGGGAAACACTTCCAGTTCCACCTACCGTTCCAGCTACACCTATACTAGAATGAGTTGTGGAAGTGGAGTTACTTCTTCTACTGGTGTCCTGGGTACGAGCTGAAGAGTGGAATGATGATACAGCTATTGGTGGGTTTGATTTGATGTTTAGAACACTAACACCACCCCTTCTGATACCGACTCTATTCAGTAATCGAATCATTTGTATTGATTGTAGATTACTTTCGTTCCTGAAATAATTAGTAACCAAAATGAAATTTCTTCAGCTTCTTCTTCAGCTTCTTCTCATATACGGCCATCCCGGGGCTTTTATATCCTGTCAATAATATTTACCCCACTTTAATGTGAAATCCGGACCGTCTACAACCGAACCCTAGCCCAATGTGCGTATATTATTTAGCTTCAGAGGCTGACAATTGGCCAGGGATGATAGCTCAGCGTGGCAGAGAGTGTAGTGGGTCATGAAAATGATCCTTATTTCATAAAACTCCGCGAAGCGGAAAAACGGGTCTGGGCAGAGCCCAGCCGCCGGAGGCAGACCGGGGTGAAGGGCTGAGGCAGGGTTCAGTGATATGTGCATGTGCATGAGAAGTCGAGAAAATATATTTTCATGCATGCTTCAACCACGATCAGTTGCGATAAGGTGACAACTAAACGATGATTGAAACGCCAACAGAACAAAGTGCCCTCCTTTCGAGGACACAAACTAATTCATTGAGTTCTTTAAAACCAGTGAAACGGTATTTATATACCTCTCACTTTTTGTCAACATGGAACTCCAGAGCATTTGAATATGGAGCAGTGTTATTTTTGGCCGAAATCTACCCAAATACTTTCACTCCAATGTCATTATATGCATTAAGCGGGTTGTTGTCTGCTATTTTCTTTGCTCATAGAGTAGGAGATTATGTGGATAAAACTGAAAGATTGATTGCTGCAAGATTTTCTATAGTTCAACAAAGATTAGCGGTTGTTTTATCCTGCGCTATATTGAGTGTAATGATAATTGTAAAGCATGGAGAAGACGGCGATGGAACAGGATTAGGACCAGAGCTTGGTAAATGGGTGAAAGAATTATTTCCTTGGTTATCACCTAAATGGACTTTGAATATCTGTCTCGTTTGTCTGATATTTTTTGCGTGTGTCGAACGATTATGTTCGGTAATGAATTTGTTGATAGTTGAACGAGATTGGGTGATTGTTATTGCTGAAAGTGTAGAAGGAGCGAGTGGAGATGAGGAGGATGGACGTCAACACAGAGAGAAATTACTCCGAGAGCTGAATTCTCAAATGAGACGTATTGATTTGACATGCAAATTGGTAGGTCCATTAGCCATTTCATTTGTGGATAGTTACTTAACTGTCTTATCATCAGTTATTTCTGTGTTGGTTTTTAACTTAATATCCGTTGTTATTGAATATGGAGCAATTGCAAAAGTTTATGGAGCGGTTCCTAGTTTAAAGAATAAGATAAGCTTGACCGAGGAAAATGAGAGCGAGACTCCGAGTGATAGCTCAACATCAGCTTCAGCTTCTACTTCTACTTCTTCTCCGTCTTTGATTTCTCAAATTAAACTTTATTGTAAGCATCAAATGTTCCTGCCTTCTTTCAGTCTTAGTATCTTGTACTTGACAGTTCTCTCGTTTGGTCCACAGATGGTAGCATTCCTTCTTTTCCAAGGCTTTGACCCAGCACTTGTAGGTATTTTAAGAGGTATCTCGACCTGTCTAGAAATTTCTGTCACTTCGGCAGCACCATTTCTTATGCAACGGATTGGCGTAATCCGCTCAGGTCTGTGGTTTATTAATCTACAGGTTATCTGTTTAATTAGCGCCTTGGCTCTATCGTGGCATTACCTCAACAATATGAAGGAAAATAATGATACATCGTCATCCTTCTACGGGACGCTACCTCTTGTAATCGGGGTTATCTTCTCTCGATTTGGTTTGTGGGGGTTTGATCTATCAGTCCAAGTACAAATTCAGCAAGGAATTGAACCTGAAAACAGAGCAAAATTCTCTGCCATAGAATCATCGTTTCAGAATCTATTCAATTTATTAGGTTATGTGGCTACCATTATATGGTCTCGTCCTTCTCAGTTCAAATATCCTACAGTCATATCGGTGGTTGCTGTAACCAGTGCATCGCTTCTCTACCTTATTTACGTACGTAGAGAGCGTAAGCACATTTTCCATTTCGAAAAACTTTACAATCTTTACGAGTTAGCTAGGGAATGGTTATAATTTGAGGAATATTTGTAATTCTTTAGAAATCAAATAAGAGTATTATATAGTCGATTCATGTAGTATTTATTTATAGTTTATTTTAACCGCAATAAAACCATACGACTATCGACGGAGTTAGTACGTTCGCTAAAAAAGCTGAGTAAGTTGTTATGTTCGTCAATCTACGTCTTGGAGGTGAGCAAGCGGGAATAAGACTTGAATATGCAGGGGAGATGCATGATAAGATGGGAGGCGATAAATAGAATCAGAATTTAAATATTAGCAATAATAACCTTCTACTTATGAAGTGGATATATTGGTCTTTTAGTTTCCCAATAAACATGTTTGAAGATACTGTACTACGCCATTGACAGCAAGGAAGGTACTCATGCTCATAAGCGGGTATAATAATTCATTACAGAGAGCAGGATGATCACCCGCGCTTCAGCACATGTATTGATAAGAATAGACGAATAAAATAATTTAAATATAATGATAGTAGTATGCTAAGTTCATTCTGTAGATTATGTCAGTTGTACCAGGCTAACTAACTGATGACTTGAGGCCAGTCAACATGCGCACTGGTCGGCTGGAACTGAAGGCCGATCCGATACTAATTTCCGGCAGCCGGACACATCATTTGCAACGGTCAAGTGTGCTAAAAATATCCAACGGTTTATCAGCTGGTTGGTATACCGCACACTGCGTGCAGCAGCAAGCATTGTAACGTGGGCGGAAATTTGGCCCACATCCTAACCTAGCCAAGCCTGATAGACCAGCCGGGCCATTAATTATTCCCAGCCAAATCCCAACACTGCTCAACGCAGCCCTACTTAACTCAACGTCTCCGGGCACCGCACTATAATAAGCCATCCTACCTTCACAGAATATAAACAAACGATTCCTTTTTTAATTTCGACATTAAGATTTCAACCAGCTCACAAGTGAAAGTTTAAGTCCAAGTGCCACTGAAGCCAAGATAGGCTGATAATTTGAGGCGGATCTGAATATCCATAGAAATCAAATTGAATCATAGGTCCTGGGTATCAGAGAGAGAGAAATTGATTTGGACGAGGATTATTCTAGTGATTGAATAGGAGTTTACTTTTGGCCTTACGAGACAAATATACAGAGACTACAATGCAATACGTGGGACGAGCCATTGGTTCAGTATCGAAGACATGGAATTCGATCAATCCTGCGACATTAAGTGGAGCTATTGATGTGATAGTTGTAGAACAAGAAAATGGTAAGTTTCTCCGCGGAGCGGAGCTACAGGTCTGGGCAGAGCCCAGCTGCCGGAGGCAAAGATTAAGTGACGAGAACTAATGATGGGGTTTCTAGGGGATTTGAGTTGTTCGCCATTTCATGTTCGGTTCGGAAAGTTTTCATTGTTGAGACCATCACAGAAGAAAGTAGAATTTGCAGTGAATGGAGAGAAGGTGGATTTGCCTATGAAATTAGGAGAAGGAGGGGAGGCATTTTTTGTGTTTGAGACTGAGGGGGTTGTTCCAAAAGATTTATTGACATCACCAGTTATTTCGCCTAGTAGTTCACCTAGTGATTCTCCGAAAACCCCGGAATATGCGGGTGGAACGGGATTACAGGAGCCAGAATTTTTGGATTTAACAGTGAATGGTGGTGACCAAGAGAGTTCGGGAGGATTACCTTCAAGTCCTGGAAAAGCATTAGCAGCAATATCAAGATTTGTGGGGGTTGGTGGAGGGGCAAATGATAGTAGTAGTAATAATCCATTAATAGCTACTGTTCCTCATTCTATAACCATGCCAGAAGAAGAGAAAAGAACTTCATGGGGTAGTTTGAATTATGATAATCCTAATCCTAGATCTGCGAGAAGTTCAAGTCCTCCTTTAACTCGTGAACAAGCGATTGAACGGGTTAAGATGTTGACGAAGAAGCTTACTGATGTGAATATTCCATCGAAGATTTCTGATAATGGAGATATTATTCTTGATATTACTGGTTATAAATCTGGTGAGGAAGATGTTCAACATTCAGATCAACTAGTTCGTAAGATTCTTTGTGATGAATTTGGATTAACTCCAGATGGTCTTGAATCAATAGTTGGAGTAGATGATCAAGGGAATCTTCGTATAAGCTCTAGAGATGATGATAAGAATCATAATTTCTCTTCATTTGATGATGGTGCGACTGATACGAGTACAACTATTCCAAGTAATGATACGAGTGGAGGGTTGGTTGATTCGAGTTCATCTGATGCCAACTCAGCCACTATTCGTCAATCAATCAGTAAGCATCATTTTGCTTCTGATCCAAATTTATTAGCGACAGCAGCGACAACAGCAACTACCACATCTCCCTTAAGTAAACCAATAGCATTCAACTCAACAACTACTGATGACGACAATGCTTCTCATTACGTTAAAACCCTTCGTCTTACTTCAGATCAATTAAAATCTTTAAACCTCCATTCCGGTGTAAATGACATGTCATTCACTGTAAATAGAGCCATTTGTACTTCAAGAATCTTTTATTGGTCTTGTAAAGATCCAATTGTTATTTCTGATATTGATGGAACAATTACAAAATCTGATGCTTTGGGTCATGTTCTTACTATGTTAGGAAGAGATTGGACTCATCTTGGAGTTGGCAAATTGTTTACTGATATTGCTAATAATGGATATAATATAATGTATCTTACTGCAAGATCCGTAGGTCAAGCTGATACTACTCGATATTATTTGAAAAGCGTCGATCAAAATGGATATAAATTACCTGACGGTCCAGTTATTCTTTCTCCTGATCGTACAATGGCTGCACTTCGTAGAGAAGTTATTATGAAGAAACCAGAGGTTTTCAAAATGGCTTGTCTTCGAGATATTCAAATGTTATATGGAGCTGATCGTGAAGAAACTCCATTTTTTGCCGGGTTTGGTAATCGTATAACCGATGCATTATCATATCGATCTGTTGGTGTTCCATCTTCTAAAATATTCACAATAAATGCAAATTCCGAAGTTCATATGGAACTTCTTGAGTTGGCGGGATACAAGAGTTCATATGTGAGTATTACTCAATTGGTAGATCATTTCTTTCCACCGGTACTTCTCAGTTCTGGAGGTCAATCCCAACAATCGTATAGTGATGTGAACTATTGGCGAGAACCAATTCTTGATCTCAGTGATCTTGAAGAGGAAGATGAAGATGTTAATAGGAGTACTGATGTTTCTAATGCGGCTACGACTAATGCAGCATATAAAAAGAATCCTCTTGTACGAGGTAGATCTCCAGGGATAGTTCGGACTGATACGGTATCAAGTGAAGTTGGAGATGAAGAAGAAGATGATGATCAGTCTGTGGATGCATCTTTTGATCAAAGTTACGACGATGAAGACGATGATGAAGAGGAGTACGATGAGGAGAATGACGATGAGAATAGTGACAGTAATGAGGAGTATGATGACTTTACTGATGTTGAAGAGGACGAGGAGGTGGATGGGGAAGACGACGAAGAAGAAGAAAGTTCTGAAGTAGCATTTGTTGATACCAATCCTCCTCTTGAAGATACACCAAAGCTCTCATCCTCCACTTCAGCTTCCACTTCTTCCAGCCCTAAAATCTTGAAAATCCAACAACAACCTGGATTTATCAAGGCGACTGAAGCTTTACAGAGCCTCCAACTCTAATATTAAAACAAACATAACTTTGTATTTTATTTATTAACTTTCTACTTATATTTCCTTCGTGAATTATGGCATGGCTCTGCGTTCCGTGTCGTTATTTCGTGTCGTTATTCACCCTGCTTGTATCTTCTGAGGAGGATTGGTATCAACACACTACGTCATATCCTACATAATCCTGGAATTGGCTCTTCATTTATCCTTGCACTCCATGCATTAGTGGCCGCTGTATGCGCCAAATCTCTACCCACGTCATAATCGTCTTGCATCGTCCAGATCTATACCCAATACGGATATTGATTGACACCTTTATCCGGTTAGAATATTTTCAGTTCAGTCCGCCTACGTTTTCATCAATTAAATTTCAGAAGCTCTTTTGTCTATTTACTTCTAAATGAATAGAACTTCGTTTTCATTTTCAAAGTCTACTTCATATCTGCATGGGCTTATGTACTTCTTAACAATAAATCAATTAAGACTCGAGCTATGTTTGCGCTAATAGGTATCATTTCTTATCTCTTTATTCATACGGCGTCGGCTGCTAATAAAACTCCTTCACCATCTAATCAAGGTATAACTTTATTATATCAAAACAATTTAAACTATACTGATGATATTAACCATAATTCATTTCTCTTTTTGGATGGCGAAAATACCTATGGACAAGCATCTGCAGCTTGTTCATCATTATCTGAGCAACTCCTACCATTATCATCATTCGTATCATCAATAGATGATATAGAACTTCTAATACAATATCTTTTATATGAAGGAAAGATCGATGGTGAAACCGGTATATGGATAGAAGGTGGATATATTAGTCCAGATCATGCTCTCTTATTTCAACCAATTTCTGATGTAAATGCAAAGTTTGCTGCTTTGTGTACTCAAAGTGCTGATGGAACTACTGATGCGAAGAGCACTGCAACTGAACAAAATCTAGTTTCTGTTACATCAGGAGGAAATACATTTATTGGTTTTAGAAATAAAAAGTCATTTAGGTTTTTAGGTATTCCATATGATAATGACACTGGTCGTTGGGAATATTCCACCATGTACGAACGGACAGGACAAACAATTCCAGCTACCGCTTTTGGATATGCTTGTTATACTAGTCCTTCCTCTCTTAACTCAGCATATAATGAAAATTGTCTGTCTTTAAATGTATTCACGCCTTACCTTCCCGGTCCGAGTAAGCAATCGAATAGTACCCTCAAGCCTGTAGCTTTGTGGATTACTGGTGGCGGTTACACTTCAGGTGGTGGATTTGACTCTACGTATGATGGTGGTAATATGGCATCCAGGGGTGATGTTGTTGTGGTCACTGTTAATTACCGTCTTAGTACCCTTGGATTTTTGTCAATTCCTGGCACTGACATTAATGGTAATTACGGATTTGCTGATATTATTACCGCTCTTCAATGGGTTAACAAATATATTGAAAGCTTTGGAGGTGATCCAAACCGTGTTACAGTACTTGGTCAGTCTGCAGGGGCAGGTACTACTAGAGCTATTTTAGGTAGTGTTCCTGCTCAGGGATTATTCCATGCTGCAATTCCTGAGAGTAATCTTGGTGGTTATGACTATGGTGCTACTTATTCTGAATACTATACACCTGAACAAGAGTATGAAGTGGCTGGAGAAGCAATAGTTGAAGGTCTTGGATGTTCTGACGCTGATGATGTTGCAGCATGTCTTAGAGCAGTAGACCCTTATAAAATCATTAACTATTCTACTATTGCTAGATATCTTACGGTTGATGGTTATTTCATCCGAGAGAGCCATATTGATGTTAGTGGAGATAATTATCTCGCAAATGTTCCGGTCATCCTTGGTATTGCTCGTGATGATGGTAGTCCATTTATTGGTTACCCGACTACAACCGACTATGAAACATCAATTGAAAAGCTCCTTTCCTTTGATAGTTCATTTACTGATGATATTGTTAACAGTGGGTTGTTCCCCCTCCCAGGAGATTCCATTGCCGATGTGTATAACGTTAGTTCAAGGATTGCTACTGACGTCATTTTCAGATGTATTGATCAAGCTACAGTTTATTCTGCTGTATTGCATGAGAAGCTTCCTGCTGTATATTACTACCAGTTTGATAGAACTTATGACGGTTATGATACTCACAATGTTTGTTCTGCGCCAGTTACATCTACTCATCCATTTGGTGATCCCAGTTTGCCATACTACCGTTGTCACTCTGGTGAATTGTACTATGTATTTGGTACTCTGAATCAATTTGGTCTACAATTCAGAGATCAATATGACCTCCCATTCAACCGACTTATTATGGATTATTGGACTAGTTTCTTCCGTACGTTTGATCCTAATCCTTCTTTGGATTATTTAGCTGCTCGTGGATATGTGAGTACCATGCAAGCTACTCTTGTCAATGGACAATGGCCAAAGTATGATTCTAATAAACCAGGAGTCTTCCTCCTTGATGCGCCCAAGTCGACCTTATCACCACTTGTTGATGTCGACCAATGCGAATTTTTAGGATTACCTATTGACTTTTATGAATAAATAACTTTCTGCATTAATATAGACCGTTGATTTATTGCTTCCGTCTGGATAGTGAAAAACTTCCCGAGTATAAATGAAATCCCTCTCTTATTTAAGATGTTAGATCATTACTATTTTGGTACACTTATGTAGATCGGTAAGTCGACCAGTAACTCCCACAATCTAGTAACTGTTATTTAAACTGTTACTCAATTAAAGGATAGACACAACCTTTCACAAACTTCCGTTTCTCCTTTGGCCTGCTTACCAGTTTTATTCAACTATGAATTATAAAATTATTTCGTACCGCACCATGAGAGGCTCAAAGCCGCTTGAAATGCAATCATTTATCAATTCACAAAGCTCATCATAACCACCAGATGGTGCTGAAATAATCTTTTTCAATGGCAGAAATGATGAAAGATCAAGGACTTAATCAACTTTCATCAATACCAGAGTGGAAGGCTGCTTCTGATGCCGTTGAAAATGAACCTGAAAATTTGCAATTGTGGGAAGTATTAATCGGTCTCACAATTCAATATGGAGTGGATGCTATCGATGATACAAGAAATACGTTTGATAAATTATTAGCGAAATTCCCCTTGCTATTTGGATATTGGATTCAGTACGCAAGAATAGAAGCTGAATTTAGTAAAGAAAGCGACGATTCTCATTCTACAGCTATTTCTGTATATGAAAGAGCTGTTAACGCATTTCCAACTAGTCACGATTTATGGACTCAATATGGAGCGTATTTAGTCGAATTAAAAGCAACCAACAATGTATCAGATGATCAGATAAGAGCAGTGTTTAGTAGAGGTATCGATTTGGCTGGTAGAGACTTCTTGTCACATCCTTTATGGGATGCTTATTTAGAATTTGAAGATTCTATAGAAAAAGATGGAGTTAATATTGCCAAAATCTTGAAAATTGTTATTAAATATCCCATGCATCAATATGCTAGATATTATGAACGATGTTCAATAATTGCTGAAAAATATCCTGAAATATTCAAAGATATTGACTTGCAAGAAGTATTCACAAATACACAGACTGGCACTAATGATAGATGGGCATTTGAATCACAGATTAGCCGAAGTTATTTCCATGTTATTGATTTAGAACCTGATCAGATTCTAAATTGGAAGAACTATTTAGATTATGAAGAATCACAAGGAGATATTGAACAAATTAGATTTCTATATGAGAGGGCGTTGGTTCCCTGTGCTTTATATCAAGAAGTTTGGTTACGATATGTTCGATGGGCAAGTGTTAATATCGGTAATTCTATTATTAGTTCAGAAACGATCAATAATATCTATAGACGTGCGGTATTTATATTTATCCCATTAGCTCAACCTCATATTCGAATTCACTGGTCATTATATGAAGAAAGTATTGGCAATATAGATTTTGCACGAGATATTCTTCAAACATATCAGAATACTGCTCCTAATGATTTATTGGAGGAAATTTATTATTCGCGAATACAATTTGAACGACGACAGTCTGTTTCCACTGCGATTGAATATATTGACAATGAATTAGCAAAGGAGAGTGCGTTGAGTAATGATAATATCCGCGCATTGTTGCTTACTCACAAGGCATTATTCGCTTGGAAAGCAAGTAATGACGCTGAGGGCGCACGAGAAGTTTTCGAGACTAACAAAGAGTCTGATTTTGCATTATCATCTAGTCCATTTTTCATAAATTTCTTTAAATTTGAGCTGTCACTTGCTTTATCTAACAATTCATTAGTACACATTCACCCACTATGGAAATTTATAGTATCTCGATCACACCTTCCACCGCCAGTGATAAATGACATTTCACAAACCTACCTAGAATTTCTCCAAAAGGAGGGATATTTCCAAGAACAGATCGAAGTTGACATTGAGACCCATGGACCATTTTCTGTACAAAAGCTTCACAGACAAAAGATTGGTGGAGATCCATATGTTTCCAGACGATTAAAACTCTCCAATGGACACCCAGGTGTTGAGATTGATATGATTTCGGTTACGTATGAAAAACGAGATCCATTAGAAAAATATCTAAGAGACCAAGAAGGTATATATTAGATTAATGTACAATAATATTTATCATTTATATCACTTATCGAGCACGCCGGTTAGTAGAGGATGGCAAGTTTGCCAAAGTGTACACGACTCGATCCAAGTGATGCTGGGAGAGCAGATGTCATAAGTGAAGCTTTGGCATGAGCTTCCTCCACTAGTTCAGATGCCGGAGGCATAATTGGAAAAAATTATTATAAAATTACATTACACTACAGTCTTTGCCCTTCTTTTTACGCTTTGAAGATTGACCTGACTGCTGCTGTGATGGCTGAGTGCGGTTAGATAAGGTGGGAGCATCTGAAATATCTAGTGGAACATTTCGCGGAGCATCTCGCGCCTCCGCAGCTAACTCAGAAGCTAGAACAGAATCCTCCTCTTCCTGAAGTTTCCGAGCCAGAAGAAAGTCTTCATCGTGGTGATGTTTGATATCATGAGACTCAGACTCATTATGTTCTATTTTTGTAAGCGTGTAATCGTAGAATGAATCGTTGTTTCCAGATATACTTGTTAATGATTGCCATACAATCATCGGCTCATCTTTGTAGCCAGAGTCAGTGACTAAAGTGTAGAGTTTGTTATTAAGCATGTATGAAGAGGAAAAATGATCATTCCTAAATAAAATATTTAGTGAATGATTTGACAAGAGGTCCCGTAGAAACGTCAGACCGTATGGAGTCAATTGAGTAGGATAATCGGCTAAGAAAGAACCAATAGCAGAAGCGGTAAGCTGGAGGTTTTGTGGGGTGTTATCAGAGGTAGAAGGTGTGTCTACATTCGGTTCTTCAGTCTTCTCATCCCTTTCATTCGCTGCTTGTATTAGAATCGACTGAGATTCGTCATAAGAACCATCTTGTAAGATGTTCCATTGAGGATAATCCGGATCACAGACCCAGCCATGAATAGGGTCAATATCATACATTCTGAATAGGGCCATTTCTGGACCATCAACAAATGTACCATTGAAGCGAACGTTGATATTCAATCCAGTTACTAATTTTGGAAGATAAGATAGGACATGGTGTACATCTTGATGGTTATTCGAATTATTGGCCAATAAGATATCACCCATTATTTCTAGTAGACCATTGACAGACACCTGCTTTTTGCCATTTGTAAATGATCTAAGGGAAAGGGATGGAGAAGTGGCTTGGTCAGCAGGTTCTTTAAGAATTAGAGTATTTACTAAAGCCACCAAAGGACACGGTCCATTATTATTTTGAAGAATGATGAAGACATCTTGATAAGGATCGTTTGAAGTATCTCTCCATTTAATTACTTTAGTTTCAAAGAATTCAGAAGACATGATTTTGGATATTGTAAGGACGAAGGATTGTATAGGAACAGGCCAGTAAGGGGTGAGAGGATGAGGAGGAAGGCACAGAGGCAAATGAGAAGGCTGTGTAACAGTGCGTCAATTCAGTTGATAAGTCTGAGTTGATGATAGTTGAAGTTGAGCTGGACGATTATGTTTGATAAGGGTTTGGACGGACGAGGAACAGACTGAGTCGGATGCATAAATATATGCAGGTTTGAGGGTGGTCAAGTCCTAAGATTGTAGATCAAAGGGGCTGTAACGGTGTAAAAGCTCCCTTACCCACAACACGGCTATTTGATAAGATGAAGTGAGAGACGGTGATAGGCAAGCGTGTCAAATCTAGGATGTTTGGTATTTGAAGACAAGGTTAAGAGGAAGAATTTAGAATTTAAAATTTGTAGAAAGAATTTCGAACAATGTTTGCGGCGATTAAGTCATGTAAGATTATATTATTCTCCACGGAGCGGAGCAACGGGTCTGGGCGGAGTCCAGCCGCCGGAGGCAGAACTAACGACAGGGGTCAGTTACAAGTGGAATTCGATCGAAATATTCCATTGGTCAGAAACCGCAATTTAAGTCAGGACCATGGACGATTTATAACGGGAAGAAGAAATCGAGTGAAAGTGGGAGTGGAGATGGTGGAGATGGTGGAAGTGCTGGAGATTCTAATGTTTCGGTGTTTATGGTGGATAAGAAAGCATTAAGTGGATATTTTCAAGAGTCGGGAATAACCAATAAAAGGACAATTGAAGAAGTTTTTGATAGATTGAGGAGGGAGATATCAGCATTAGCGAAGATTAGACATCCATCGATTGTGAGACTTATTGAGCCATTAGAGGAGAGTAAGGGGACAATGATGTTTGTAACTGAACCGTTGACGGGCTGTATTAGTAGTTTGATTGGTGAGAATAGACGATCTAGTGCATTGGATATGGGAGATTTGGATGAATTGGTTATTCAGAGAGGGTTATTGCAAGTTACAGAAGCATTGATTTTTTTGCATCAAAATGCGGGGTTTGTTCATTTAGATGTTCAACCTAATTCTGTTTTGATTGATTCTAAGGGGGATTGGAAGATTAGTGGGTTGGGTTTTATAGAGAAGGTAGGTGGCGATAGTGGTACAGGAGATGATTTTTATTTACCAAGTTATGATCCGAGGTTACCAGCATTTTGTCAGGTGAACCTTGATTATGCTGCTCCAGAATTGATATTGGATCATAAATTAGATCCAAGTAATGATGTTTTTTCATTAGGATGTTTAATATTGGCTATTTATACTTCACATTCTCCTTTATCTACGAATAATAACCCGAGTGCGTATAAGAATGAGGTATCTTCAAATTCTATACAAAGATCGTTAAGATCTCCCGGTATTCCTCAATATTTGAATAATGTTTTACCTCGATTAGTCACAAGGAATACGATAGATAGAATAACACTTGAATCATTGAAACAATCAGAATTTTTCGATAATCCTTTAGTAAGGACGGTAAATTTCTTGGATAATTTTTCTGCTAGATTGCCATCAGAAAAGAAAGTGTTTCTTTCTGGATTGTTCAGTATTTTAGGACAATTTCCAAAATCAGTTTTACAGCGAAAGATTTTACAAGGTTTATTAGATGATTTAGGAACAGATCCAGGTCTTGTGTATGCAATTCTTAAAATTATTCTTAGTATCGGTAATGATATGAGTCAACTTGGATTTAGTGAAAAAATATTACCAGCTATTAGAAGAGTCGAAAAAGAACCAGGATGTCAATCAGCAATTGTTGATTTTCTTGATATTTTCCTCTCTCGCTTAAGTGGTGATGAATTTAAAAAATATATTCTTCCTATTCTAATGGCAATGTTGACTAAAAAAGAAGGAGTAGTTTCAGCTGATCATGAACAGCAAAAGGAAGTTTTAATGAAAATCAAGCCAATTGTTGAGAAGCTAGACTTTGTGACTATTAAAAACGATGTATATCCCAATGTTGCTGATGTTTTTGGTAAAACTACTAGCTTAGCAGTGAAGTTACAGTCCCTAAATGCTTTCCATGTTCTTATTGAACATGAACTTGACAAATACGTCATTACTGAAAAGTTGATTCCACTTCTTAGTAAAATGAAAACTCGTGAACCAGATATTATAATGGCAACATTAAAAGTATATTCATCATTAACAACAATCATTGATATTGACGTTATAGTTACTTCAGTTATCCCGCAAATACTTGCATTAAGTTTAGAATCATCTCTTACGGTAGATCAATTCGGAGTTTTAATGCAACGAGTTCGTAGTATGCTTGATAAAGTAGAGCAAGATAGGAAGAAACGGTTAGCAAGAAATCTACCACAACAAGGAGAAGGAATATCCAATGGGTCTACAAATTCAATTAATGGTGATAAATTCAATCGATCCAGCAGAACTGATAATGCTCCACTTGATTTTAATTCACTCATATCCGGGAAATCTTCTGGGACTAAGAATAATAACAATAACTTGGATACCTTGGATACCTTTGGATCATTAATGAAATCTTCCAACAGTTCTTCCACCCCTACATCCTTCAATAGACCTACCACTACTCCATTAATGCCGATTAAACCCATGTCTACCACATCATCAAAACCAACTCTACTCCCTACCCCATCACGCTCAACTGCCATAACTCTCGAGCCTTCTAGATTCACCGGATCCTTTGGAGCCACTTCAAAACCAACTACCACCAATTCCACTATTGACTGGAGTAAAGCAAGTAGGAATCCCACAATCACTCCAACCATCACCTCCACCTCCTCAACATTTGGCGGATTCCAATCAGCTCCCACAAATGGCTTTACCACCTCCTCTAGCATTCCACCTCTCCTACCTAAACCATCGACCAACTGGAATTCTACTCCACTCAAACCGCAGAACAAAACCCCTAACACCACCACCACCACCAACCCTCCTGGCCGGCTAGATCAATATCAAAGCCTCCTATAATCTAATGACATTTACTTATTCATACTCTTCTGCCTCCGGCGGCTGGGCTCCGCCCAGACCCGTTGTTCCGCTCCGCGGGGTACCTACTGATTACTACATGTATTAACTATATCTTATCACTCCCCACTCTCATTTGAATGAATGTGCAATGAACGTTTGTGTGGCTTTAAGTGCTTCATACTTCACATCAGCATCAGAATGATTCATCAGTTCCATAATCTTAATCTTAGCACCCAGCTTCTCTAACACTCTAAGCGACTCTGGAAGCTCGGAAATAATTCGTGAAACATCATTGCATCCAACTGCTAAAGTAACCGCATCATTACTAGTAGCAATAATATTCGAAAGTTCCTTAACAATCCTCCAATCAACATCCTTAAATTTCAAAATATTCTCCTTCCAAAATGTATCACTACGATGAGGAGGAGACCATTTCAAATTCTTACCAATGATCTCACTCTCATATTCGTCAAAAGTGGTCATCGACTCAAACGCCTCTTGAAGAGTGGTCTTCAAGAAATTCAAGTCTTCTACAAGTTCCTCATCTGTCCATTTACGTTCCGCAAGTGTATTTACTAAGGTCAAACCTGAATGAGACAATAGAGCAGGAACACTCACTTTAGGAGCATTGTTGACAGTATTTACAACTGTGGCAATGGCTAATCGAATAATCTTCTCTTTCACTGAATTTTTACTGATATTAAGAAGAACAGGAACCAATTGAAATTCAGTAATAACATCTCCTGCTGGCTGTTTCTCAAAAGTGATGAGCCAGAATACAAGCAATGTATAATATTGAAGTTGAAGATTACCTCTAGATGAATTATCAAGTATCTTGATCAAAGAAGGAACAATTTCGTTTCTGGATTCCCAGAATAATGCTCGAAATTTCTTCACCTGTAAAAGACTAGCATACGCTTGAACTGCAATATCTTGAAGATTGATGTTAGGAGAATTTACTAATCTCTTGGAAATATATGCCAATAAAGGTTTCACAAATTTCTTATCTTCGGCATTATCATTATCACCAATCAAAACAATCAATGCTCTGCTACTAAGTAAATGCGTCTGTTCATCTGGCTTGTCCAATAACTTAGTCAAAACTTCAAAAGTTGCTGGCTTCTCTAATTTCAATAAAGATTGTCTGAAAACGGATGAATCTTTAGCAAAATCTCCAACTAATGATAAAATATATTTGACAACATCATCTCTGGTAATACGACTTAATAAATCAATCAAGGTTAAACCATACAAATCAGCATCTTTATCGATGATAGCTACACTTTTATCTTTTGGTAGTTTTTCTATAGTCTTAATAAGTGCTGCTTCACTGGTCGTGATAAGATTCGCACGGACATAACCTTCCCAAGGAATAGGTCTTACACGAATATTCGATTGAATTTCATCGAGATATTGAGATGAAATAGGGGGTGACTTGTTTGTTAGTTTCTGAGAGGTAGCTTTACTAGATGAAGGAAATAAATTCTGAGCAAGGGATACGGAAGGTAAAGTCTTCTATGTAAATGGATTTCTTAATTATTCTTACCAACAACAATTCAATTGAATCTAACTTCCTATCTCCAACCTCCAATCTCCAATCGCAGTCTCCCTTCCTTGTCTTAATATATTGTATCTCCTTCCTGAAAACTTCAATTCCTACTCCCTCCTCTTCCTAACTTACCATTTTCGTTTCTACAACTTAATTACCCTCTACAAACACACCAATGATAATTCTCAAAATTATCGTGAATGAATTCCTGTTATGTTCACCAGAAACAGCTATCTAGACCAAGCAGCCAGTGGATTTTGGTGATTCAAGGGATCAATTAATCGAGCGCACGAGGCTGTTCTCAGCCGTACTGTCTGCTGCACGTTTGTCGAGCGATAGTAAACTACTTCATCTCATTTGTGACTTTGATGGCTGCTGCCAGCTCCCTAGACCGTTGGATTAGTTTGTAGAAAGAAGCAGTGATTTCTGACTCTCTCTCTTAGATCCACCAGGAAGTGTATGAATCCGAGTAGAGCTCGATAAACAAAGCACCTCTAGGAAGATCGGGTTTAGCATAAGTCACGTGACCTCACGTGACCCATTCACTTGGAAGTGAACTTGGTTGGAGGCAAGTTGACGTTTCTTCTAAGTTCAGGGGAGCCAGTGACGACTACGATTATTACACCTTTCGAGAAGCTAAGGTTAGTGTTCTGGCAGTAGCGGTGAATAGAGAGGCGCAGCAAACTCCACGTATTGCTGAAAGTAATGCTTGGTTCTCCTATTACCTCACATCACTCTAGTCCCGGAGTTAAAGCTACACGATACTAAATCTAGCTACTCCTCAGTTTACGCTATTTTCAAGTTATTTTTATTTTGCTTACGGCCCTCCACACTCGCAAAGAGATCTTCATGGATTTATCTATAAATCTGTATGCATGGTGTACCTGCATTGATGCCTTGAACTAAATTTACACGCCGACTACAACAAACTCTTTTAGTTACCCGAGCGAGTTGAAGTCGTATAATCAGCTTACCTCTGTTGGTCTGAAAGGAAGAGAGAGTATCCGGCAATACTATCAAGTTTTTAATGAGTATCAATGAAATATTTCTAAGATAATAATCATATCATATTTATATGTTTTAGAAGAGTTTTAGCGTAGGTTCTACAAGCCTAAACAGTAGCTATTGGAATGGTGATTTCAGCTGTTGGTGTAACTTTACCTACAACAAACTTCGCTTATATGTAACATAAATAGCATCTAGTTAACAAAACTCAGTCAGATTTATGTTGGTTATTCAACATTGTGGGGTCGGCAATCGGCGGATTATCAGATAACTTTTCCACTTTACTTTTGTGTCATATTGCTCATATCCTAATGTCCGTATTCTATAAAAGAACAATTAAATTGCTGCGCGCTTATCTGGGGTATCGCAGTAATACTGAATCCACCGTGTGGGGAATGAATATACTAACTACAGTTGGAGAGGAGAATAAACATAAACCTGTTATAATGTAGATTACAACCAGTTACCATATTAAGATATCTGTCAAGTTAATTGTTAACTATGCCAGCCCTGGCCAAGAATCATTCGAAGTATAATTTGCTCTGTTGTAAGACACCAATCAACGCATTCACGGCACGACATACTCCTAACAACCTCATTGACTAAACGGAATGCAAAATAGTCAATAAACAGTATTATTTTAACCGGAATCATCTGCCACCGACTTATTCCCTTGACCCCATATTCCAACGGCAGGTAACACGCTTAACCTTACCTCCGCTTCTCCACCGAGCAGACGGCTAAATAGAATGCAGAAATCCAACGGTTATGCATCCTTCAAATAATTTTCAAAACACCTAACTGAATGAGGAATTTATCTTTTCCGCACGGCAAGTTTCACTTGTTAATTCCCAAGTAAAGGAGTTACTATCTGCTATATTAGGATAGTAACGATGGGCAAAATTAAAGTTGCTCATTTCCAAGTTAAAAAGCCGATCTTCAATCAATGCAGACCAAGACACGGCACCAAATGCCAAGCCTAGTATCTGAGGCAAAGATATAACAAATTTGGCCTGATAACTTGTCCGAGATAAATTATTGGATGGGGGAGATATTGAACCTTGTCTACGTCGCATAGGCAAGCTATATGATGTAAGACGAGAAAGGAAAAGAAGAAATTACTGTTGAACTGAGCAATTGAGAATTTGAAATCCGTTTTATGCAGGAACCTTATGTCTCTTGTTTCCCGAGACATAGACGGGATGAGATGGGATGGGATGTGCTGCGCGAGAAAAAAATTAATAAATCATGTTATCAAAATAATAGTCGGAAAATTGACAGATTATCCGTAGACTAAAATTTAAATTAGCTGCAACTTTAATTTACGGCGTTAATTAGAGTGCCTTTATCTAACTACAATTAATCTTAGTATGTCATTGTCACTAGTCTGATAAATAGTCTTTGCCACAGCCACATCCACATCGAAAGGTAGTATTATGTATTAATCCTAATAAGGAAGTTATATGCCGGGAGATGAACATCTTCTACCAGGTTAGAGTTAGTGCGAAAAGTTTGTTGCAGAATTTTAGAGCCGTGCCATTATCTCCGGCAGTAACCGAGAAGGCGGGCAGGGTGGTGTGAGAGAAGATATTTTAGCGCTTAGATGACGTAGTGTAGCGAGGAGAGTAGTAGTCAGTGATATGAGAAATTAGAGTAAGGACTAAGTGATTCATTCTACTTACTGACTTCTTTTCTAGAATATCAAAAGATGATAAAGCAAATGATTCTCCCACTTCCCATACCTGTCACCGCCCTTCTGAAACCCGTTGGCCGTTCCAATCTTGCTCGCCCGTTCGCTGTCCGTTTCACTAATAACGGAAAATTAAGTCGATCACCTGTTAATCGTTAACCGACTAGTAAATTGCATGCAGACGTAACGGACAATCTGCCCAATTTAGGGTACATGTACCTGAACGGAGATGACTTCATGCGAGTCTAATTTATGGGCTAAAAAAGTTTTCACCTGCGAGAAAATTTTGCAAGAGGTCATTTTATGGTAGAGTAAAGAAACATGACAACTCTTTTGGATTTATACTTGATCTTTAAAACTAAATCATTCTTTATCTATAGATATCTAAATATACTTTTATTTATTAATATTCGCTTATCGATTGATTATCATCTTATGTAGTATTTGTTTGCTTTTTATAACCCCCTTTACAACGCCATCGGTCTACACAATAGGCTAAAAAGCTAGCCAGATCTACTGTCTCAATACCTGATAAAGTGGGGGTTAGTAGTCCACGACATAATGTTGAAAGGAGGAGTGGTAGGATCGAGATTCATACTCCTTATCTCCCGAATTCACCCTCTACTGGCCCACTTTCCAAACATAAATCGGGAGATAGTCTACCGCTACCCGTCCCGATTTCGGACTGAAAATTCTTTATCAGCTAATTCTTATCAGCTAATTCTTATCATCTAATTATCAGCTAATCTCACTTATCATTGAGTCCTTAGTCAATTACCATCATACAATTCATTAATCATCCAATCTCAATTATAACCGCTATTATATCCCCATTAAGTTAAATCTTTGCCAGTAGTTAACCCCTCCATACGGCATTCTCTTAGCAAACAAATCAGTCATGTTGCTATTGTTATCGCGAGATGCTCATCCATTGTCGGCGATGCCATGCGCTAACGAATATTACTTTTTTATGCTAAATTGCTTTTATTAATATAAACATACTATAATCTACATTAGTGGTAATTTCTTTTTACGTAATCTTAACTCGTTAGTTCCTTCCAACCATGATTTTTCTGAGTCAAAATCCAAACCAGTAATTGGCTGACTCCTTATTAATTTCTAAATAAATACAACCAGTTCACCCCTTTTCTTTCCAACTTTTTTTTTCTTTCTTCAGTGTGCTTTCATACTTCATATTCATTAATTATTCATTATGTCTAACCTTGACCGCATTGAAACTCAAGACTCCGTCGAATTGGCTAAGGAGAATCTTGAATTTCCAAACACCCCTGATTATATTGAAGATGACTCTGGATTACCAGGTCCCTCTCCTACTGAAGAAGAACTTTCTACTCTTCGTAAAGTTGCCGATAGACTTCCAACTGCTGCTTGGCTTGTTGCTATCGTAGAATTATGTGAACGTTTCACTTACTACGGTTTATCTGGTGTTTTCCAAAATTATATGCAAATTCCTCTCGACAGTGAGAGACAAAATGGTGCCCTTGGTTTAGGTCAATCAAAGGCTACTGCTCTTTCATATTTCTTCCAATTTTGGTGTTACGTTACTCCTATTTTAGGTGCTGTTATTGCCGATAAATGGCTCGGAAAGTATAAGACTATCTGTGTCTTTGCTGGTATTTACGTTATTGGTACTTTGATTCTTTTCCTTACTTCTCTTCCTGTTGCTCTCAGAAATGGTGCTGGTCTTGCCGGTTTAGCAACTGCCATGGTTGTTATTGGTTTAGGAACTGGTGGTATTAAATCTAACGTCTCTCCTCTTATTGCTGATCAATATACCATCACCAAGCCTTATGTCAAGACTCTTAAGAATGGTGAAAGAGTTGTTGTTGATCCTGCTATCACTGTTCAATCTATCTTCATGATTTTCTACTTCTGTATTAATGTTGGTTCTTTATCTGCCATTGCTACTACTGAATTGGAAAAGAATGTTGATTTCTGGGCTGCTTACTTATTACCCTTCTGTTTCTTCTTTGTTGGTATTATTGCCCTTTTCATTGGTAGAAATCAATATATCAAAAGACCTCCTATGGGATCTGTTATTCCTGATTCTTTCAAGATTATCATGATTGGTGCTTCCAACGGTTTCAACCTTGAAAAAGCCAAGCCCTCAGTTCGTCGTGAAGCTGGTAATTCTGATGTTGCTTGGAGTGATTTGTTTGTTGATGAAGTCCGTCGTTCTATCTATGCTTGTAAGGTTTTCATTTTCTATCCTGTCTATTGGGTCGTTTATGGACAAATGATCAATAACTTTGTCTCTCAAGCTGGTCAAATGGAACTTCACGGTATTCCCAATGATATTATGCAAAACATTGATCCTATTGCCATTATCATTTTCATTCCTATCATGAATAGATGGGTTTATCCTGGTTTAAGAAAGATTGGTATTCAATGTAAGCCTATTACCAGAATTTTCTGGGGTTTCATGTTTGCTGCTCTCTCTATGGCTTATGCTGCTATTGTTCAACACCTTATCTATGCTGCTGGTCCTTGTTATGATGCCCCATTGGCTTGTGAAGCTTCAATGAATGGTGTTATTCCAAATAATATCCACGTTGCTATTCAAACTCCTGCTTATTTCTTCATTGCTATTTCCGAAATTATGGCTTCTATCACTGGTCTTGAATATGCTTACACCAAGGCTCCTGCTAACATGAAATCTTTTATCATGTCTCTTTTCTTGCTTACTAATGCTATTGGTGCTGCCATTGGTATGGCTTTATCTTCTACCGCTGTTGACCCTAAGCTTGTCTGGATGTACACTGGTTTGGCTGTTGCTACTCTCATTGCTGGTTTTGTTTTCTGGATCTTGTTCAGATCTTATAACCAAATTGAAGAAGAACTTAATGTCATCGATGCTGATTACGCTGCTGAACTTAACTCCGAGATCAAGCACAAGATGGCTGGTGAACCCGTCCATTTGTCTGATGATATTGAAAAGCAACCTGAATAAATTCACACTAAATAACTATAAAAAATTTGCTTTTGGTTTATAAATAATGATATTTTTGTTCGTTTTCATGTTTTCTTATCTAATGTATAGAACCTAAAATATAACGCTTACGTTTATGATTTAGATAGATAATTTACCATAATTGCAGGTATTGACATTGCCTGGATAAGGTGATAATTTTCATGACATCAAACTACTGCAAAATTCTGTATAACTTTCTAACTCGCTTCAAAGTCATTACGATAATTTGGATCTTTATTCATGACATTAATTAAATATATTACAATACTCGTAAACATGCTACCACAGAACTAAGCAAAGCTAACTCGCTTCTTCTTACTTGAAGAATCATTGCTTTCTGATTCAGATTTTTTATTATCCTTCTTCTTTCTCTTTTTCAATTCGCTCTTCTTTTTATTTAATTTTTCCTCCTTTTCTTGGTCTCTCTGTTCCAATTCCTTTCTCTTAGCCTCTCGGATCTCCTCTAATTGTCTAGCTTTTTCTAATTTCGAAGCATTCTTTGTATCGATTTGTTCATTAACAGTATGTAAGATTTTTAACATAGTATCATTATCAGCAAAGACTTTACCCTTTTTTCCTCTAGGTTTTTTAATCCCTTCAGGGTCGATGGATCTATTAAGTTTAGGGATTCCTAGCTCTTTCTCTGTGTAAACTCTTGGTTTCTTTTGTTTCCGTGCTTTAGCTAAAAGAGCGATTTGAGAGGTTTTCTTGCTGACCTTAGATTTAGGACCGACTTTTGATGATTTTGAGTTCTCATAGTTTTTTGATGAAACGGTCAATAAATTTTTCGCTTGTGAGTCAGATCTGACTTCCTGTTCAATAGAACGTTTACCATTAATAACTGGTTTCTTTTTATACACCATGATTTACGGATTTAAGTTTTCTTTGAATAAATAAGCGGACAAGTTGAGTATGTGAAAATACTGTGTAGTGCTAAGATAGAAAAAAATTTCTGCCGTACGATGTGATAAGCGCGCACGAGCATTATGCAGGCATCGATTTTGCAGTGCTGATCATTAACGTTGAGTAAGGTCGACTGTGTATTATCGCTTGTATATTAAGAAAATGGTATTATAAATTGGCGTGAACCATAGTTAAATATCGTTTATTCTTGGTGTGGCCTATTTCGCTTGCTATTATATTACTCGTTGCTGTAGTTTATGTAGAAGATATCTAAACAGCAAGAAACTGCCTTTTTAAAGATGGTAAGACTGTTACAATATATCCTACTCTACCGTATAGAGCATGTTATTAGTCCAAGAAGTCTATCAGATCAAAATAACTAGAATGGAATATCGACCTCAGTCTCAACGTAGGATAAATCAACTTCGCAGATCTCGCCTTCGCTCTCTCCGATTAAAGTAAACCCTCCGATATTACTCTCCATCTGCCCCGGGCCGCTGAACTCCGCTTCACTATCTTCCGTCTTGAGGATATTAAAACAAAATATCTCCACGACCCAGATAATATAGTCATAGAATGCAGTCACTGTGCAGCATGCGATGACTATTGTGGCAGCCTAGCCGATAAGGACCCTTACCTCTATCGTGTTGACTCAACTGTACTGTCCACGCTCTGTACTATTTAAACTCTCACAAGTACAACACGTCTCCATACTGAATATCAACAATATCAAATATGACAGCTGGAAATCTTCGTATCATACTCGTCCGACATGGGCAGACGGATAGTAATAAACAACATATCCTACAAGGTCAGATAGACACTCCACTCAATGACACCGGCCGCTTGCAAGCTATAGCCGGTGGTAAAAGACTCATCCAAGAGAGAATCGAGTTGGATGCTGTATGGTCAAGTGATTTAATTAGATGTAGAGAAACCACTAAACTTATTCTCTCCGAAAGTGAAATTCATAAGAAACTTGACGTTACATACCAAGCCGACTTGAGAGAGAGAAATATGGGTGAACTTGAGGGTATGCGGATATCCGATGCCAGAACAAAGGCTATGAGAGAAGGGAAAACTTTTCACCAATATGGAGAGTCAAAAAAGGTTGCAGTTAGAAGGCTTAATTCAGCATTTGATAAGATTTTGAATGAAAGTGTCGAGAGGAAGTATACAAATATAATGATTGTTTCACATGGAGGTAAGTACGAGAGGGTTGGAGACGAGCTTTATTGGCTAACACATTAACAGGTGTAATTGCTGGATTCTGCAATCACATTATCAGAGAAGAAGGATATACATTTTCAGATAATGTCCAGTTAGAAGATATTAAAGTACCACATAATGTTTCATTTACAATCATCAGTGTTGATCCAAGTAGCAAAATTGGCGCCATTGAAAGTTTTGGTGATAAGGCCCATCTTTCAAGCGAGCTTACTACTGTTGTTAATCAAAAAGCGTTATAGAAGACGATATAGAGTTCAATTAAATAACTAATAGCTAGCATAATATACGAGTAATAATGTTATTTGTAGAGTTGAAGTGAACGTAGAAGCGAGCATTGGGAACTGCAGTCAGCGGTAAATAGATGCAGGGCATGCATAATCGGGCAAGTCAGATCGATACCGAGAAGATTTAAATATCTAGCTAGTTAAACATGTATGGAGATAAGGTTAGTTGGTGGATCCATCCCTCATTTAGCACAATTTAGTATCAGCAGCTACATAGTTTCTACAGAAATGGTAGTGGAAATCTATTAAGATTGGTTGAGCTCTCCGGCTGGTAAACATTTGGCTTTGCAGTATAGTAATATGTCAAACAGATTCGAATAAAGTGGGTTGAATAGTCATTCAAATGGCAGGTTCAAATGCAATCATCGGAATCATGACACTGTTCTGAAAGATTCAACACTGTCTAGGATACAACTCTTCAAAATGATATTTTCAATGAGATCTCAACAAGTTGAATATAGTGAATATTATGGTAATTCGGTTCTTGGCGTCTTTCTCCATGTATCACTTATTTGAGACTCTGTGTAGTTCCATCATTTGGACTAGCTATGATGTCACTATATAAGACCTCTATTCGTCTGCGTTAGTACAACCTCCTTAAAATATATACTCTACAAAAATTCATTATCACGGTTTCCATCCCACCACGTTTCTCACTGCGCCCTCCGATATCCTTCCCCATTAGACTACCGCCTCCCTCGTCTCTTCCGTCTCACCTAAATCCAGGGGTAATGCAACCTTCTTCATTTTCAGCCGTGGTCGCGATAACCACCTCATTTTGAAAGTCAGGATTTTCACATCAGCCTCACTTGAATCACGTACCTGCAATATACTTCACAAAACATATTCGCAATTGATACTACTCGTCACAGCCTTAAAAACAATTTTCCTGTTACTTCATCCTAGAAGACGCAATTACCAGGATCTAGTGCCGTGGTCAATAAATTGTTTACGCAAAATAAATCAAAAATAAAAAATGAAGCTTTCATTACGAGATTTAAAACAACAGAAATGGACTGTTGAAGTTGAGCCTACTGATAGTGTAAGTGAATTGAGGGGAGTGATTAGGGATGTAACTGTTGAAAGTGTTCAAATACTAACTCAATTTTATTAGATTCTTTCGTTGAAGGAAAAGAATGGCCAGCTTAAAGGATGGGAAGCATCTCAACAGAAGTTAATCTTTTCTGGTATGTATCTCGCCACTTGACTGCAGGTTTCGTCCAAACAAGTCCCATTGTTCCAAATCACAGAGAGAGTATACGATCCCTGGCAAAGCTGGGTACTCATCGTCTCTCCGCGAAGCGGAGCAATGGGTCTGGGCGGAGCCCAGCCGCCGGAGGCAATGACCCACCAACTGCTAACACTTATTCCAGGTAAAATCCTTCAGGACGACAAAACGATAGAATCTTATAATATCAGAGAAGAGAAAGATTTCATTGTTTGTATGGTGAATAAACCTAAACCAGCCAGTACTGCTTCATCTTCTTCTGCAACTACTCCAGTTGCTTCTGCCACTCCTGCCACACCTGCTTCTAAGTCCTCTGCCCCTCCTTCGGCTCCAGTCCGTTCCAGTTCTTCTTCAGCTGGCTCTGTCACATCTACTCCCACTCCTGCTGCGACCGCAACTGTACCAGCTGATGCCCATTTTAACGATCCTTCGGCTTTTGCTACTGGATCAGCCCGTGAAACTGCTATCCAAAATATGACTGAAATGGGGTATCCACGTGAACAAGTAGAAGCCGCTTTGAGAGCAGCATTCAACAACCCTGATAGAGCGGTAGAATATCTGTTGACCGGAATTCCTGAGACCCTTCAACATCAACAACAGCAACAACAGCACTCACATACATCCTCGACCGAGTCAGAATCTACTGGTGAAACCAGTACTGTAGCTCCTACTGAAGATGTGAATCTTTTTGAAGCTGCTGCTAGTGCTGCTTCTAGAGGTGGTTCTACTGGCCATGAAGATGCTGTTCAATCGAGCGCTGTTCCTGGTGGATCCAGTGGTAATGACCCAGTCGATCTCAGTTTCCTCCGTGACAACCCACAATTCCAAGAGATCAGAGAACTTGTCCGCCAACAACCACAAATGATTGAGCCTATTCTCCAGCAAGTTGTTTCTAGTAATCCTCAATTAGCCCAACTTATTTCGCAGAACCCTGAAGGATTCCTACGCATTCTCCGTGGAGATGGATTAGATGGAGATGATGATGATCTTTATGATGAAGGGGAGGAAGGTCAGGGCACCGTTCGAATTGAGCTTACACCCGAAGAAAATGCTGCTATTGAAAGATTAACTGAACTTGGTTTTGATAGAGCTCTTGCCATCGAAGCTTATCTTGCCTGTGATAAGAATGAAGAAATTGCTGCCAATTACCTGTTTGAACATGGTCAAGACGGCTTATAGTCAAATTAGCTAATTAAGTTATTGTATACTTCACATGCCTCCGGCGGCCGGGCGCTGCCCGGACCCGTTGCTCCGCTTCGCGGAGGGCTTGTCTGATTCCTG
>JAJMIH010000107.1:0-31976 GCA_030575175.1 Sugiyamaella novakii
CATCCTTCCGCCAGCTCTTCCTCTACCAGAATACACCAGCCAGCCCTTGCTGAGCTCAAGAGAGGAGAGCTTAGTTTCTCAGAATGCATCATAAATAGTACTAATTGTGTCATGGTTTGAGTTAATGAGAATATCCTGGAACTTTTTGTTTTTGACTAAAGAGAATAATACTGGTGAAGTATAGGATGAATTGAGAACTGAAGATAATGAATGAATATATCCAGTGGACCTTATGTTTACAAGCTTGAAATGTGGTATGGAGTTTTCAACCACATCAGCTAAGAAGAGATGGATACTACAACCTCATGGACTACTTTGATCAGGGCTATATCTAATGGGTGTCATCTATTGGATCTTCGCGTAGGAGCTTTGAGTATAGCATGTTTTCAACCTGATCGACTACGTTTATTGATTTGACGATGGTTTGGTGGAAACTGATCATGATCTTTCAGTATGTCCTGTTGTTCCCTCTGGTATTGTTAACTTTCAAATATCGCATTATGTTTCCAACCTCAGCAACTGCTTTCATTGATTTGAAGATGGTTATGTGGAAACTAATCATGGTATTTTGTCGGTTGCCTCTTATTAGCTTTGAAATATGGCTTTACATTCCCCACCTATGGTATTATATTTCCAGACTCTGATGGATAATTTGAAGATAACATGGCTGACAGCTATGGATAGACAATAGAAGAAGAAATCATGGCTATATCTAATGGGTGTCATCTGTTGGATCTCCGGTGTAGGAGTTTGAATAGCATTATGTTTCCAACCTCAGTAACTGCTTTCATTAATTTGATGATGGTTGTGTGGAAACTAATCGTGGTTTTTCTCTGCGTCTTTTCTCTCTGGCTCTTATTATCACATTCTGGGTCTTATTGTTATCGCTCTCACTATCACCTCCCCAATCTCTCTTGCATCGTTTCTCTTTGCATTATTGATTCCCCTAATAATTAACTCTTCCTGGCACTTTTGGTATTATTGATGCTTCTAATCATAAAAGTCTTATTTTTTACGCATGAACACTCGTTGTTTTTTTTAATTACTGTTCATTTTTCTTTTCTTGTTCTTATGACTAACGATTATTTTTATTAATACTGTTTTTATGACTAACGATTATTTTTATTAATACTGTTTTTATGACTGACGATTATATTTATTAATACTACAATTTTACCTCTTATTTTAACGCGCGTTAATCAAATCACTTTTAAACCAGTTTATTACAAACTAGCTTGTCGCTGAATATAGTTTATTAGTATCTACTAAGCTGTATTTGTTATAAGTGAGTATTGACGATCCAATAGCTATTCCGTGCTGTAAAATCGAGTCTTAATTTAAGACAATTTTATACAAAGTGTATGGTTAAGAACTTATCTGTAATGTTTCTTGACAATATAGCTAGGTTCGTTGCTTTCAAAGTGTAATTGCTGATATTTGGCATCAAGGGAGATCATTGTATATTGAGCAAGAGTAATATTCGATAATGCTATTATGTATTGCTTCAGGTAGTTAACACAGGGTCGCCAACGTTATAGGAACCTGGACTTAGAATATAAAAGAAATCGACAGAGAGATCGCTTTCAATCATGCTGATGTTCATTTTCATTAAAACATACACTCAATTCATGGTGACCGAATACTGAAACTCAACCATAAGAGTGAAGATCAAAAGAAGAAACAATTGGGATAATCACATCCATCATCATCAAGTAAGTTGGTATCATGTTATACAATATGATGATTTTTAATTTCAGCACCACTTCCAACCGAGTTTATGGTGTCGGATAAGCCATCGTGATGAAATTTCTGGCCAGCGATTTGTGAATCGTTCTCAAAAATGGTAAGAAACTATTGAGAAAAAGATGATGGAAATATCAGAAATGGAATAAATCATTACTATTTCCGATGAAGAAAAGGAGAAGATTGCAAATAGCACGAATAGATGAAGAATAGTAATTCTGTGTCGTTACCTTGCCTAATTGAATAGCAGCTAGGTAGGGGAGATATCTTAGTGGAAATAGCATCGGTATTTTGCGAGTGTAAATAGCAATGATCAATAAAGGTGACTGAAAAGTCGCTGTAAAATACAAACTTAGAAATCGAGAGAGTTATAACAGTTTGAATTGGAATAGTTTCCAACTTATACTATAATCGAATCCAATCTTTTCTTTCGGGGTCAATAGCCAGCAGTTGAAACAGAATAAAAAGCCATGAATCAGATGAAACCACTAAAAATTTGACAAAAGAATTAGCTCAGAATAAAAGATAGCTTTCAACAAACTTTGAGAAAATATGTCAAATCGGATAGTTGGTTGATAGCAATAGCAACCACTAACTACATGAAATACAGAAACAGAGAAACAACAAGATTTGTTTGTCTTCACTTCAGCTAGTCTTCATGGCTGTTTGGTTCTATAAATTGAAATTTATTCGCTATCGGGGATGCAAACCACCGGCATTTCATCAAACTCTTCCCTGCCTTTGAAAATGCTAAATGGCATCTCAAACTATTCCTTTTCCTTAATTCCTAATTTGAACAAGAGTTAACTAATGGTAAAGTTGAGAGCCTTCTGCAGCTAAATTCTCAATCTCTACTCCATGATACACTCCGCCAACGCAGAGCTATCTTATCACTGATGACATAGAAGTCAGCTCGTACCTTCAAAATTTCCTCCTGGGATTTGTTTAGACTATATCTTTTAAAGCTTGGTTTATTTAGGTTTGAATAATCGTGATGTTATCGGGTGAGTTGATTTTCTCAGCTGGGTATCCTGTAAGCGAGCTGAAGATGAGCTTGTGATAGATGTTAAGAAAACCGGATGAAAGCTATAGATTTTATACTTAAAACTTTAATGTGGCTCTTAGATATACAGTGCAGTTCTACTTGTAAATTAAGCGAAACGTACATTATAATCGATAAAGCGATGAGTCGATCTTTTCACTCTCACCCTCACCCCTATCATCTGACATCCATTGCTTGCGAAACTTGGTTCAGACTCACTTGTCGAATTGTTAAGCCTGTTTATGATTGACTTATCAGTGATTGACGAGCTGAATTCGAATTCCGAGGTAATCTCTCTGCTTCGCTCAAAGCCAAGTTACACCTCATTGGCTCAAAAACAACTAAAAAACAATATGCACGTTATATGATGTATGATAGAATAATTGTATACAATGCTTACTACAAGGGTCTCGCAGTGTAGTATTCATAGACTCACTCAAAATGACTGGAAGAATTCTACACCACAGCTGATGCACAACCTAAGCTGCTCATTATCTAGTTCAGAACACACTGTCAGAAATCTAAAATAGCTTATCCAATTCGTCGCAGCCCTCCTTTCGCTGATTTACAATTGAATACTTCTATCAGTGTGTATGGTGCGTGACCAGAGACCTGCTCAGACTGTTATCACTTTTCGCCTATTTGCTTCCGCTCAGTATAGATGGACATTTTTACGGATCACATGATAGCAATAATTCATCCTGTCTTCACAATAATAATGACAACCCATTAAAATCAGTGGTGTACATACCGCTAAGTTACTCCACAATTAACCATAAACGCGTACTGATATTCGGCGGCTACATAACCTTATCTAACCCGATCAAGTCCCACAAAGATATAATAATCACCTACCTAAATTTCTCATTGTTTTCTTCCTCCTTCTATCTACTTTCAGAATTCAATATATTTTCTCGCCGTTTTCAGGTCTCTCACCCCTGCATAATTTAACGTTAAGACTTGACTCAACGGTTGGAGTAAGATCATCTGTTAACTGCGATGAGACTAATCGTTAAGCTTAACCCTTTCCGAACCACAGGATCGGGCATAACAATGCGTCAAGTCGGGTTCCGGCAACTATTGCAGCCGGTTAGGCTTAGCCTTACTAATGATCGGATATGGGCAAGGGTACAGGCGCAGTTTGGCGGGCAGTTTAAAGCGCTTTGTTAACTAGCCGCCGGTTGACGGTTTTCCCGCCGAGCTGGGTAGGGGGTGGGAGAGAGATAAGAAACTATGAGAGTCTTCGACCAGTTGACGACTTTTGCAGCAAATATGAGTAATTGCCTAACTGTTAGAATTCTGGAGGTGAGACCACGATGACGTTATTTGAACATAAATTGTTCAGTAATTGGAAGTTATAATAATAAACTCTTTCTCCCTCGCTATGCCGAGATTTGTTACTTATCCTGTCGGACATTGAAGCAAGCGGTAGTCGGAAAAATTTGCCGACGCTATAGTAAACCCAACCCTTCTCCGTGCTTATCTGTAGTTTAGTTTAATCTAAGATTGTTATAAAGAAGTTGAAATCCTGATAAAAATGAATTGAATCATTTCGTCATTATCACACCACCAATTATTTAGTTACTATAAACATGTTCTATCTGAAATACACAGCCTAAATTCTTTTATCAACTTCCTTATCTTATCCCCACGTCCGTCTCCTTACAGTACTTCAACCAGTTAGGCAGCGTTAACCTCTACCTGCATTACAGCCACTAGCGTGGAGATCATAACTGCAATAAGGAACGATCTGCCAAAAGTTCCCATCTAGAAGGTTTAAGATCGGAACCGGTCTTAACTTTTCGCCGACTCCTGTTAAAATTTAAAATCGTAGTTAAACTATTATCAATATGGAAAAAAAAGAAATGCAAACAAATATATATATATACGGAGGGTATCTCCCTGTGTTTCATATTGATAGTTAATCAATTAAATTTATTTATAATACACCATGTCGACAGAACTCGATACAGTTTTCGATTCCTCAGTTGAGGAATCTCAAATGGGTGGCTACCAAGAAGAGCCAGAAATTTATGAAGGTGGTGGTGATACTCCTCTTCATTTATCTCTTTCTAGACAAATTTCTAGAGAAAATAATCCTTTACAAGACGATAATGTCGATTTCATTTATGAACCACCAAATAATGATAAGATTCTTAAAATTCATTCTCATCCTGATCAAAAGCATACCGAAGTTAATGAAGCTGACCCTTGGAAGTACCAACTTGATGCAGAGACTGGATATCGAATTGTAGAATTTAGACCTGAAGATAAAGATGATCCTCGATTATGGACAAAAGGTAGAAAATGGTTTATTACCATGACATTAGGTGTTGTATGCTTTATGGTTGCATTTGCATCAGCTGTAGTTACAGGAGCGATGGTTGGTCCCAATGCTCCAGGTGCTACTTTTAATGTTTCAGATGAAGTCGTTATTTTGACAGTGACATTATTCGTAATTGGATTCGGTGTAGGACCTTTACTATTCGCTCCTTTGTCGGAAGAAGTCGGAAGACGTCCAATTTATGTTGTCACTTTAGCATTTGCAGTTATTTTCATTATTCCTTGTGCAACTGCACAAAATATTGGAACTCTTTTGGTTGGTCGTTTCCTTGATGGTATTGCCTTTTCTGCTCCTATGACTATTATTGGAGGTTCTCTTGCTGACATGTGGGTTAATAAAGAGCGTGGTGTTGCTATGGCCATCTTCTCGGCTGCTCCATTTCTTGGTCCTGCTGCTGGTCCATTAATTGGTGGATTTATTGGTGATAATGCAGGTTGGAGATGGATTTATTACGTTCTTCTTATTTTCTCTTTCTGTGTTTATGTTTTTGCTAGTTTCTTTGTTCCTGAAACCCATCACAATACACTTTTGGCAAAGCGTGCTAAGAAATTAATTAAATTAACTGGTGATGAACGATACAAGACTGCGAAGCAACTTGTTCCTAAGTCTTTTTCTGAAACTGCCAAGGTCACACTTTACCGTCCTATTCAGCTTCTCGGTGAAATCATTGTTTTATTAGTCACTATCTATATGTCTGTTTTGTACGGTCTTCTTTATATGTTTTTCTTTGCTTATCCAGTTATCTTTATGGAAGGTAAAGGTTGGAGTGCCAGTATGACTGGTTTGACTTTCATTCCTATTATGGTTGGTGTTATTATGGCTACAAGTTTGTCGCCTTGGATTAATAAGGACTACGTTCGTCGTGCTAATGTTTATCTTGATCGTGGAGAAATTCCTCCTGCTGAATTACGTCTTCTTCCAATGATGGTTGGTTGTATTTTCGTTCCTGTTGGTCTTTTTATTTATGCTTGGACTTCATATCCTACTATTTCCTGGGTTGGTCCTACTCTTGCTGGTTTACCTTGTGGTTTCGGATTTATTTTACTTTACAATTCCGCTAATAATTATATTGTTGATTCTTATCAACATTATGCTGCTTCTGCCCTTGCAGCAAAGACATTTGTCCGTTCAATCTGGGGTGCATGTGTTCCATTATTTACCATTCAAATGTACCATAGATTAGGATATGAATGGGCTGGTAGTTTGCTTGCTTTTATCTCTCTTGCTTGTTGTGCAATTCCTTATCTTTTCTATTTCTATGGTGCTTCTATTCGTAGAAGATCAAAGTATGCATTTACTCCTGAAATTGCTACTAAATAGAGGATGAAAATAAAAAAAAACCAAAAGAAGCATTTAAAGTTGCATAGAATGAGAGCATAAAAATCTCTTTCGTTTATATATTCGAGTTTAATAACTAATAAACTAATAATTAAATTACGTATTCATCTTGACTTAGCGATATAGTCATGAAGTTCATGCATCACTGAGCACATGCAGCCCTAATAAAAATCAAACCCGTACCCAATTTCAGTTCATGAACATGATTCGATATCCAATACAATCGAATATGAATGAAGAGAAAGTTGGCAAGGAAACCATAAATTTGCCGCCTATTCCGAAGGGATCACCTTCTGCCTCTTCAGATTGGGCTAAAGATCCTAGAATTGCATTTTCTCAGGTAACTGGTAAATGGATATTTGAGGATATCGATAGTGGAGCAGAATATGAATATAATGAAGAGGTTCGAAATTGGATTCCAGTCTTAGAAGAGGAGGATTTAAAATCGCAACAGCAGATATACCAGGCGAAAAGAGTACCTGATAAAGACGAGGATGGAAATTCTAAACATCAAACAAAGAAAGCGAAAAATGAACATAAAGAAAGGAAAACGACAGGAATTTATATATCTAACCTACCAAAAGATGTTACCAATGGTGAATTAGATTATATTTTTTCAAAATATGGTGTTATTGCTGAAGACCTGAATACTGGTGAGAAAAAAATTAAAGTATATAAAGACGATAATAACGAACCAAAAGGAGACGCGTTAATTGTCTATTTCAAACCAGAGAGTGTTCCTCTTGCTATCGAGATGATGGATAATAGTGAATTGCGCCCAGGAGAGCCAGGTAGGAATTTAAATGGAAAGATTTCAGTCCAGAAGGCGGAGTTTAAGAATTCTGACAAGACCAAGCCGACCGAGCATGAGAAACCAAAATTAAACGTAAAGGAAAAATTAAAAATACAGAAAAAGCTCCAAAAGATAAACGAGTAAGTGTATTTAACACTATTTATAACAATTCTAACAATTATAGCAAATTAGCAGATTGGGATGATGATGAACCCAAAACGATATCAAAAAGGTGGGAAAAGGTCGTAACACTAAAAAATGTTTTTACATTGGAAGAATTAGAACAAGACAGCAACGCAGCTTTTGATATAAAACAAGATATCATGGAAGGATGTGAAGATATAGGAACTGTGACAAATGTAACATTATATGATCTTGAACCTGATGGAATTGTCAACGTCAAATTCCAAGATAAAGATCATGCACTTATCTGCGTACAAAGAATGAATGGCCGATATTTCGCCGGTAAACAACTTGAAGCATTCATGTACGATGGAAAAAAATACCGTAAAACCAACAAAGAAGATGAAGATGAAAAAGAACAAGAGAGACTGGAGAAATTTGGTTCGTGGCTTGAACAGGGAAATTAATTTGTTCTATTTACTCATAAACGAATTTAGCCTCCGGCGGCTGGGCTCCGCCCAGACCCGTTGCTCCGCTCCGCAGAGACACTCATACTCATACAAAAAATGCGATTTTATTAGAATATTAGATTAATTAATACAGAAGTAGGAAACAAATTTATCGTAACCAAAAACAAAAGAGAGTAGACACTAAGAACGAGGGTATAATTTTTTGTTTACTTTTAATTCTTCTCGTTGGTAGCAGCCTCAGGGAGTTTAAGACCGTCATCAACAGCCTTGTTGTCAGCAGAGAGCAAAGGAGAAGTACGAACAAAGTATTGATGAACATCAGGGGAATAATCTCCGTGGATATCATCATGAGAAGCATTATCCTCACCAGCCTTCTCCTTTTGTCTCTCTTCCCAATCTTTTCTAAGCTCATCAACCTTTTGCTTGTAATCAAGTTCAGGGTTGTAATTCTTGCCAACACCTCTGAAACGTTCCCAAAGGGACAAATGTTGAGGATGAACGGCAACACCATGGTATTCATGATCACGTCCTTCACGGATGTATTCGAAACGACGATCTTGTTCTCTAAGATCAAGACCAGTAGTATCGGGCAAGAAGAAGAAAGTGAGAAGCATACCAGCCAAACCAAACCAAGGAACAACGTAGAAACGGGTTTGAATGGAGATATAAGCATAAAGAACAGTGGCGAAAAGAGCACCAAGCTTACCACAGGCAGCAGAGATACCATGGGCAGTAGCACGAACGGAAGTGGGATAAACTTCAGCAGCAACCAAGAAAGTAACAGCATTAGGTCCAAATTGATTGAAGAAAGAGGACAAGAAGTACATGGCTTGGAATTTGTGAACGTTTTCAGGACTGGTGTAGTATTTCAAGTGGAAGGCAGGAATAACGAAAAGAACGAAATCCATGAGGAAACCAACTTGCATCATACGATTACGTCCATAAAGCTTGTGATCGATAAGGAAGGCAGCAAGGTAGTAACCAGCAAGGGAAACACCAATATTAATAAGATTATACAACCAACCAAGAATAACAGACTTATCATTAGGAGCAATGATAGCAATGAATTGAGATTGGAAAAGTTTGTTACCGTAGAAGAAAACATCATTAGCGAACCAAGCACCAGTAGTGGCAATAAGACGAGGTCCGAAATGGTGAAGAACTAATTTAAGAGATGCAACATCATAACCAGTAACCTTGGCCTTCTTCTTAGCAGCTTCAAGATCCTTAGAAGGATAAGGCATCTTGTAGTAACGGTAGTATACTAACCACAAAGTACCAACAGCAGGGATAGCGAAAGAAATACGGAAAGTCCATTGAACGGCAACAGCAGAATAAGGAGGATTACCAGTACCATGATGGAACATAAGTAAAAGAAGAATCAAAATAACTTGATTGAAGAATTGACCCCAACCTTGCATTAAGAAAGCTTGTAAAACTTTTCTACCTCTGTGAAGACGATCATCAGCAGAAGTGAAAACAGAACGAGTACCTCTTTCCATACCAGAAGTAGCAGTCATTGGGTATTCACCACCAACACCAACGGAGTAGAAAAATAAAGACCAAGCATAACAGATAACCCATCCATTAAGAGTAACACCCCAAGAAGCAGTTAACATAAGTAAACCGATGAACATGATTGAAGCATCTTGAACAAGACCCCATTTACGTCCAATACCATCACCAATGAAACCAACAATAACTTGACCAAAAATAATACCAACAATTTCTAAATAAGTGACTGCGGCAATCCAATTGGCATTACAGGCAGTAGGATGAGAACCCCAACAGTGAGGCCAAGCAGCAGAAAAAAGAGGAGGAAGATTACCAATAGAGAACAATACATAACCTTCAAGACCGAGACCAGCACCAGGAAGGACAGCATTTCTAAAATACCAAGCGACGGGAGAAAGAGGATCAGCCTTGAACATACGACCAATGGTTTTTAATTCTTTTTTAGTTTCAGCATTATCAACGGAAGTGATGAAATTGAACTTCTTACCAAATGGCAAGTCAGCCCAATAAACACCTTCTGGAGTATAAGCATCAGCAGGTTGTAATAAATAAGAAAAAATTTCCTTTTCAGACTTATCAGTATATTGAAAGTCATCAATATCGTTAATAATTCTACCATCAACAGTGTCAAATTCTTGAACACCATGAGGAACAGGAATTTCACCTGGAATTGGATGATGATGAGATCTCTCAGGCATTTTAATAAATATGACTTAAAGTCTTTAAATGAGACGAAGATGAAAATAAGAAAAAGAGACGATCTAGAGATTTTACTGGCGTTTTATATAATTCGATTGCAATCGACCTTCACTAATTAAACGGTTGGTTGATAGGTAGACCGAAGGGGTGTGAATGATCGGCGATAAAAAAAAAAACAAAAAAAAATAAAAAATTTTTAAAACAAAAAAGAAAACAAATAAAGACCAAAAAAATAAAAAAAAAAACACTTCAAGAAGAAGTACCATTCCTTTTTGGTATCTAAAAATTTTTCTCTGCTTATGAAATCGGTAAGAAAATATGTCAGGGTCGAGCGCAGAGAGCTAGTAACGGAAAATAGTAGCGATAGTGATGGCAGTGAAGTGACGCGAAGGAATAATAGTAGTTGATAGATCGATATAAGAATTGGGTGTGAAAGGGCTAGATAGTATGATAATATCATGATATTCTAACTAATATTATTATATCGAAGAACTATAATCTCATTGTCTAAAGCCTAGGCCTATTTGTAATTTTTATACAGCATTATAATTAGCATGTGTTGTATATAGCCAAGTATTATTGGCTTGATGGAAGATGCAATTAAAGTTAAGATGGGGGTCGGTGGAAAGATAAGAGCGTGGGAGGAGGGAGGGAATTAAACGAAGAGTAGGAGCGTGTGAGCGTGTGAGAGTGTGAGCGTGCGTTCGACCGTGCGACCGTGGAGCGAAAAGTACGAACGTACGAGTTATGAGCTCTCCCGATGAACGTGTAAAGCGCTTGTAGCATTTCCAAGCGTGTACGCAGCGTGTACGCATTAATCAAGCATGAGGAAGCGTTGAGAAGCGTTTAACCAAAGCGTGCCAGCATAGAACCAATCCGGCCGTTTTTAGATGCAGATATGATGAGGTTGATTCGGACCCTGTTTTCCACCAAGCCAAGTTCGTTTCTGTCCACACTGTCCCTGAAAAAATTCGGGTCGGGAAAAGAGTTTCCGAAATAGAAGCACGGCAATAATTGCAGAGACTAGAGCCACTTACCGCAACCGCACTTACGCAACCGCACGCAGCACACGCACCTCCCGTTAAACCTAATTTGCTCACCAATCGATCATCTCTTCTCCACCACGTGGGCCTATTTTAGGTATTTCATTTGATAAGATTATGCAACCATAACCTCCATCTATTCTAAATTCGTCAATGTCAAATTATATATTCAGGGTAAGGTCAACCTTGCCGTACATATACAAACTTTGATTGGTTATTATGACATGCATGAGTTTTAAACAATTCTCTTATTATGGATAGTGGATCAGTCAATCAATAATTATGGTTAGTTGATCAGTCAATCCATACATTACACGGCGGCATCTAGACTTATTCTGTTAGAGATCTGATGATCGTTACAGGGATGCATCAGTAGGATGATCTAGATCCGACCTCAATTAAATGATATTTGATAATATGAATTCTAAACTTTTAAAATATAATCGTCGCATATAAGTGTTTATCACCGTTAAATGATAAATCAATCCTGAGGCTTAATTGATCTTCACGGATTTAAGGTTGAGAGAGGAGGAAGAGGACAGGAGTTCAGTCAATAGCGAGCTTTATCTTTAGCACTAGATGATCAAGCAGCATTAGTAGTGACTTAATTACCCCATTCTATTCGTTGAATAATGCCAAGCCAAAACCAATCCTACGGCGTCATTGACGGGACATTAAAGCGCCATTAACTTCTTAAAGTAATTATAATATCGGATATCTATTCGGAATAATATCGTGATACGAGAACGTGGGTGTAATGTGTGCTGTAGATTTATTTGATTGCTAATACTTTTATCCGATTTAAGTTATATATTTTTATAATCTATCTCCATCTTCTCACTCTTCTTCCTTCCAAATCTATATCCATCGCTAATTCTTAACTACTTTATCACAAGCCAAGCTTTAACCATTATTATTTATATTAGTTCGTTCATTGTTTCGTTCTTCCAGAACGTCATTCCTTTTACAATCTTATAAATCTAATCTAATCTAGCTAGATGTTGTTTCTTTTATTATTCTTTCTATATACTATATTCGGTTGTGGGTTGAGTAGAAATCCGTATCCGGAAAATATAAAACAGGGGCTCACGCTCACTCTCATACACCCACCTCGGAGTATCATTACTGTTAAACCTGTATGAGTTTTGGCTTGCCGAGAATGTGATGGTATGATATCTCGGAATTATTTTCCTATTTGAAGTTACTGTGCCTTGATTCGTTTCTTCAATTATGACGAGAACTTTATAGCCATCCACAAGATCAGTGGGCTAGTCGTATAACTGAGTAGGTGTAGGTGTAGGTGTGGGTATCCACCAACTATTGATTTAGTAAATAAATTTTCTCTGATCTACTCACGCTAGACGCATCTTCAATGCATTTTGTACATACTATTTACAAGCTCAACAACAGGTTGATCGGATCAAAGACCCGTCTCGACATTACAACTCGCAGTCATTATTGAGCAATTTCCAAATCAGTGAGCTGACATGGTAGGTGCTTTGCAGTGGCTTGTACGCACGACTTGAAGCACGACCGTTAACACGACCGTTAAATCATACCATACGCATAGCCATCTCATCTACATGCAAGAAAATCATTTACAGTTATGTTATTTCCTAATTGAATAATTCTGCTTCAAGGTGTTTATAATAGTTTCAGTTTCGGTTGCCTGGGGTGAAAAAGTAAACATCTCGTGGAATGTATTTCCGGAACGTCGTCGGAGAAGTTGAATTATCTGCATTGAAAGTAAAAGTTACAGTAGTAGACAGCGTAGCAGTGAGCAAATAAAATCTATTAGCGTGCAGTGGTGGAATGCTACCAGTTCACTTGGAAGGAATATAGTATACTTTAATATGATGCATTTTAATTTTCAAGTGAAAATTATTGCGACAGGGAATGAACTTTATTTCTGCTGACTGGATAGAGTTAAATAATTTAACATTTTTGTATGCCATACTCTGTCAATTTGATAAGATAAAGTAATCAATCTGAGAAGAAGGATACTTTAATCGATAAGGAAAAATGTATAATCAAAATAAAATTTATTTAATTTGAAGCAGAAATATATATAATTTAATCAATAAAACCAATAAAATTATAAGAAATAATGGTTTAATAAATAATCAAAAATATTATTAAATTGTTTATGAGAAAAGATCTATCACATGTTATACTATCCTTTTTCGAAAATAAGCATACCACTTTACCACTTTATCAAGTACTATTTTATCTAAATGTATTTATTGCATACACCAATTACCGCAATTTTCTTTCCAACCTATCTCACCCAAATAACATACACTTTTTCAATAACTAATTAATACCAGCAATATACCTATTTTTTTTAAATTAATGACCCACTTCTATCCAACACCATCCCTCGAACCTTGCTTTTCCGTATTGTTAGCTTTTTATCACCTCGCACAACTCTCTCACCTAACTTCCCCATCTCCTTTCTAACATAACAATCTTTACAATTCAATGATACTCTTTGAGTCCAACAATTACTATCTTCATTTCTACTCATAATAAATTCCTGCATAATCCGTGCTCTTGTTAACTTGACTCTATTTTCCCCATCACTTGTGGATAAAAAGTGATATTTAAATGCTAATGAATAATGATTTGTAAATCGTGAACTAATACCCCTGACATTCCTCCCATGGATCCAATCTCTCTCATTCGGTGAATACCTTGAAGGCCCTTCTATATAAACAAGAGGTGTATCAAACAATGACTTATACACCGACGTCGTCACTTCATCCAAATAATGACTGTCTCCTAAACATAATATTTTAAGACTATTTTTCCATTCTCCACTTGTCATAGCTAATCTCCATAATGTTAATATATTACTATTTTCCACTACTCCACACCCCGATACATCTAAGCCAGATAATTTTTTCAAATTTGTCAGATTCAAACAAACATCAGATAGCAAATGACTAGGAATTTTCAACCCTGATAAATCCACCAATACTATATTACTACCAATATCATAGTTAAATCTATTAATAGTCTCCAACATACTTGAAACCCCTGAGACTCCCCCATAAGGAATATACTCTATTCGATGCTTGGTAGTAATACTTGGTAAAAGTCTTGAATCTAAAAATAAATCTCTTTTCGTTTCCGGATATCCAATATCTTTACTAATAGGACAAGTTTGACGATGATGACAATGGAAATCTTTGCCATGACCAAACTCGTTCATAAAAATTGTAAATAGAGGATACGAATCAAGTCTAAGATCACAAATCCATGACCATACAAGCTTCCAACCTGTATCCCATGATATATTTCGATTTCTTAGTAACATCTTATTAATATCACGACTATGAATGGCTAACGTTCTTGCAGCAATTTGTCTTAAACTTTCTATACCATTCTTTCCGCTTTTCACCCTTTTCATCCTCTTTTTTATCGCTTCATCTTCCCCAGGTAGATCCGCTGGGACCGAGTCCCTCTGCCACGACACACCTGGCCAATACAAAGTTATATCATTTATAGTTATATCATTATTACTACCGTGACGAGTAAGTGATCTAGATGATTCATCTCCACCACTCAACTGTCTAGCTATCACTTGACCCCCTCTTCCATCTTCTCCGCCTATTCTCTTCCTCTTTATCCTCTGCATTATCAATACTCAATACAATCTCCAGAACGGTGAACTTTACTTCGCGACTTACTGCGCGACGCATACCAACGCCGTACTATCCTACCATCACCATCATGCCTCCGGCGGCTGGGCCCCCCGCCCAGACCCGTTGCTCCCTCCGCTCGTTTCGCGGTTCACTAATTCAAATAATGCTTATTATCTTTCAAAACCACTATCAAATTTTCTCACTGGCCACCATCCCTACCAAACTTCCTCTCACAATACCTAACCCGATGCCCATCACGTGCCATTTCAAACCTCAAACGGCCGGCCCACTAAAGAATTTGTTTGAGATCCATCAGACCACACTGACCACAAAATACAGAAATGACATCGTCATCAATAGGCTCCCAAGATATTGGTGCCTTCAGCCATAAAAATAAAATCCATCGCACTTGGGCTGGTACCTTCCAATGTAAGCCACAGTTATACATCCAGCCGAGATCACTAGATGAAATCAAAAATGCCGTCAAGGAAGCGAAAAGATTGAAGAAAACAATCATGCTCACTGGATCAGGGCACTCTCCTTCAGTTTTGACCATGTCGAATGAATGGATGATGAACTTGGATAAATTCAACCAAGTCCTCTCTATTGATCGACATGACTCTGGAAAATATGCCGATGTTACTGTAGAAGCTGGAATCCGGATTTATCAACTGACAGAAATCCTTGCTGCTGAAGGCTTAGCAATTCAAAATTTAGGATCTATCTCGGAACAGTCAGCCGCGGGGATCATATCTACCGGTACTCACGGATCCAGTGCTTATCACGGATTAGTCTCTCAGCAATTGGTAAAATTCACTCTACTTTGTAGTGGTGGAGATGATTTAGAGACTATTGAATGTTCTCCATCTGATGATAATAGTCTTTTCAGAGCTGGATTGCTCTCGTTAGGTAAATTGGGTGTTATTACTCATGTAACTATAAGAGTCATTCCTGCTTATAATCTTAAATCTCGTCAACAAATTGTTTCATTTGATCGATTTGTTGATGAATTATGGCCAACTATTTGGACTTCGTCCGAATTCATTAGAGTATGGTGGTACCCATATTCGAATAGATGTGTTTTATGGAGGGCAGATAAGATTAAACAAGAAGAGCCATTAGTTGAGCCAATAAACAACTTTTATGGTACTACCTTTGGTAGATTTTTCTATGAATCGTTGTTATGGCTCGCAGTCAACATATATCCCTCTCTCACTCCATCTATTGAAAGATGGGTATTTAAGCATCAATATGGATTTGAAGAGACTATCGAAAAAGATGGTAATGTTGCAGTTCAAAGAAGTGACTTAGCTCTAAATATGGATTGTTTATTCAGTCAGTTTGTGAATGAATGGGCTATGCCATTGACAGAAGGACCTCGAGTTCTTAGAGAACTTGAAGCTATCATTAAAGAGGCAGATAATACCAAATCCTTTTACGTCCATGCTCCGTTTGAAGTTCGAATCTCCAATACAACAGTATCTAATTCTACATTGCCCATCAATCCAGATGATTACTCTCTTCATCAAATTGGGGCTGTTCCGGGAAATACTGTTCGGCCACTTCTCGACGGGACTCCTCGCCTTGGAGAGCCGACTGCTCGTGGCGAACCAGTCACCTACGACAAACTCACCCTCTACCTCAATGCAACTATGTATCGACCATTTCGCTTCAACTCTCCCATTGATAAGTGGTATGAATCTTTTGAAAACGTCGTCTCGTCAGCAGGAGGCAAACCCCATTGGGCTAAGAACTTCCTCGGAACCCTCAACGAACAGCCGACCACTTTCGACGGGGAAATGAGAGGTCTCAAGCCTACTATGGCCGATTGGTTTGGAGATGATCTTGCTCTATTCAAAAGCATCCGTGAGACACACGACCCACAAGGAGTTTTCCTGGGCGGCCGTCGCTGGGCAGAGATAAACGGTCTTGTATAATTTCTCCGCGGAGCGGAGCAACGGGTCTGGGCGGAGCCCAGCCGCCGGAGGCATAGTGTGAATATAATAAAAATTAATGAAATATATAAGACTCATGAATCGCGCTTGGCCGGTTGCCAGATGCGAATGGTGCGGTCATCGCCAGCAGAGGCAAACATAGCAGCATCACCTGGTCGCCATTGGACACAATTGACAGTTCCACTATGACCAGGAAGAGCTTCAATTAGATTTCCATTATCACGGTTCCAAATGTAGATATGACTGTCTTCGCTTCCACTTAGAATGAAATTCTCATTAAGCCCACCAAAACTGGATCGAATTACAAATTGATCTTGAAGTTGACCAACATACTTGCGTAGAACACGATACTTCTCAAGATCCCAAAGATGAATTTCTTCTGGTGCGACACTCACAAGAGCATACCGAGAATCTTTGGATATTGTAATTGATGTGAGGATTTTGTTACTAACGCTGACTTCGGTGATCACTTCACGTGTACGGAGATCAAAAAAGTGTAGAATCATGTCGCTACAGATGACTACAAGTTTGGATCCATCTGGAGTCACAGCCATTGTGAGTGCCCGAATTCCCGCCCAAGTATATATCTGCCTACCACTCAGATCCCAAAGAATCATTTTCTTATCTGGGCTACCAGTGATAAACGATTGACTATCAGGAGACCATGCACAAGAATCAACCGCTGCTTCATGTTTGCCTTCAGACAATTGAGTACCTTTTTGAACATCCCATACTATACCATGAGTATCTAATCCACAACTGATTATATATTTATCATCAGGTGACCAACAGAGGAATACAACTCCTTTACGATGTCCTTCAAGTTGTCTGTAAAGTTGAAAATTGTTGTCAACATCCCAAATAAATACTCTTCTATCAGCAGATGAAGAAGCAAGATATCGTCCATCATGTGAGAATGATAGATACCATACCTCATCATAATGATCTTTTAATATATGAGTAGTGACGTTTGGGAATCGTGTTCGATCTCCTACATAGTCTTTGTAAAGAGAAAATTGATCATTTTCATCACCCAACCAATAATTGGAAGAGACTAGTTGTGAAGTTTTAGCTTGATTTAATAAGCTAACTAATCGATGAGGAGGAATCATTATTGAAGGCGATAAATATTGTTGTAATGATTCTAATAATAATTGCCTTGAATTACCACTTGCGCCGTCCCATTTAGCATCGGCTTTAATATCATCTAATGAAAACATGGCTAATTTACTTAAAAAATGTAATTCATCTCTATGACCATTACCATTTAATGGTGATAATTGACTTCGTAAGAATGATAACGCTTTTTCTCGATCATCTTTTTCAAGAATTTCTAAATATCGTTGTTTACGAATATGAAATATCATTGAATTGACATCAGCAGGATTAGGCACTTCAATAGAACCAGTTAATAACACTTGTTCAGCATTATCCCAATCACCAGATAAAATAGCATTTCTTAAATCAACCACTTGAGGAGACTCAATTGAGTATCCAGATTTTTGTTCTAAAGTTTTACCTATATCGTGATATCCTAAATCATGTAAAGATTGAATTAACAATCTTGTGACTTCCTTTTTATCAAAACCGAAATAACTGGGAGACAGCACCTCCTCAGACGTAGGGGCAATAGAATTGTTATTCCCGTTAGTAGCAATTGCTACTTTATTATTATTATTATTCATCGTATCCATAGAAGATTTAACATCGACAGTCATTTTATCTTTTGACTGTTTAACTCTTTTCCTGGGAGGAGATGATACGTTATCAGGAGCCAGTGAATCGATTAAAGAGGGTGGGGAATTTGGAGATGCTGTTTCCCGCGAGTGGTTTCGTTTTAAAGGTGGCGTTTTTTGTGTTTATAAGGCAGTCACCAGGTGACTGAAAGGGGAGATGAAAAGTAGCGGGGACAGAGGGAGAGCGTTGTGGGAGATAGGGGAAGCAGAGGGGTTGTATGAGTAAAATAAGTAGATGTCGATTATCGGTAACAGAGGTTATCAGCAAGCTCGGTCTATTTGAGAAAGCAAGATTATTTACTCTTCAATCAAAAATTGATAGATGTCAATAGAAGGCCTAAACAGCAGATCAGTGTCAAATGATTCTTCCTACGATGGGTAGCACGGCACAATTCGAAATTAGATTGATTTGATTTCTGTTCCCCGTCTTCTGACGTATTACACTTGGTAGGTATAGTTTCCCCTTCTATTTGTTCACTAGATCGGAATTGTCTTTTCTTAACTTCGTTCTGGTCCAATCAAACCCTACTTCAAATCAAATGGTCACCAATAATGATCGGATAAGATAAGAAATGAGAATAGAGTAGGAATGGATGATCAGATGAACTTATATATTCCGATATTTCAATGGACAGATGATATATGGATAATCAAACTAAGTAACTGGATAAACGGGATGATGAATGATGATGAGCTGGAAGTGTAACTTTAAATGTAGTCTTAACTTAGGTAATAATAAACCCAGCCGGTCTGGCTGTAGAGATGTGAACGATGATGGCCTTACCCTTGCGCGGACGCGGGTAGATATGTGGAGAGGATGATTAGCTCAGGACTATACGCACTGTATAGCAAACCCGCAATGCTCAAACCTTCTTGCAGGTTTAATTGCGAAACTGAAGGAAGACGATTGGTAAGGTTAACCACCAATTAATTTCTTATCCTATACAAGCCGACTTCAATTAAGCCTGCATTGGCAGATGATACCTGATTATTCAGTCTTAACTTTGCAGCACACCATCATACATCATGGGTTACAATTGCCACACTACTGCTGCAAGCAAATAATAATGCTTAAGTAATTATATTCTGTCAGTAATCTCTTATTCGTATCTCACTGCTTTATTTCTAAGTTGTGTAGAGATTAACTGAAGCAGTACCGAAAATGGGTTGAATTAGCTAACCAGTAAGCGATTTCATTCTCCTCTATCCTTCTTTATCTAGTTTCTATGGTTACTGCTTTGTCGCTATCAGTCTATCCGACATGCCCAGGAGTTTGCTGTTACGGTGAGAGTTTCCGTTGTTCGTTTATGACCCAATGCATTTGCTCACATGACAAGTTGGTGATATTGAGCATTGGGAGTTGACGGACGAAGTCGCACAAGCGATATCCCAATTATTACGAATGTAGATAGCCACATTAATACAGTTAATGAGAAACAGAAATATAACCTTATAGGTATGAGCCATAAGCTTGTTGAAGTCCCGATTAATGCCGTCAAATGCATGTATCTTGTAGCTGCTGGTATCGCTATCATGCATAATCGATGTAACGATAATCCATTCTAGACGCTAATGTAGTATATGATGTGCGACACACAGGGGAGATTTCTCAATTAGGAAGCGGTAGGTCGCTGAGGAAGTGGAAAGTTGTCAAATGTCCAGTATCAGTCACGAAGTGCTATCTACCCCATTACATGGGATATACATTCCTGCTGGGATGTTGTTGATTGGGGTGGCTATTGTGGTGCCAGACTATTTCCGTTATGGTTTGTTAATAGCGATCGTATTAGCTAGTCATAAGGTGTATAGAGGAAATAATAGCTACCTCAAAGGAGAGACAGCGATATGTTGCGAATTGATAGGTAAAGAACGAGGACATGCTACGCTAATGTGAGTGACGGCCCACCACGCCCTCCGCGCAGCGGAGCAACAGGTCTGCGCGGAGCCCAGCCGCCGGAGGCATTAATGGGGATGCTAACTAAAGAAAAGACTAGCATTTACTCTTCCAAAAAAAGGGATATTTTACAAATTAAAAGCAGGACAATCTATATCTGTTGCTAATAATGGAACCTGTCATTATTATATCCCTTTATTTGACAAAGGTTCCGAATCAGTTTATATTTTGGTAGACGAAGATGATTGGTTTGCGTCTATGGAATTAATGCAGATTGTATATATGAATGGGCCATTTGGTAGTCCTATAAATCTTGCTGGAGCTAAATCATATAGGAGTATGTTAGTTATCGAAAGTGAAGTGGGGATTCCTTTGATTTTGCAGCTTTTAGACGAACTCCTACCTGATAGATATGTCGACTTGTATTGTTTGTGTGATGATCAGCTACGCTCTCTATTCGAACATGCGTTTGAATCTAGAATGAAACATTGCAATGTTCATTACATTGAAACTTCTTCGTTCTTGTGCAATGTTTCAATATTTAAACATCATTTGACCCAAATAATAGCCACAATCAGCCCTCAAACATTTCAAACCCTAAACAAAATCCTTAAATCGAAAGGCTACGTCCTCACAACTCCATACTGCAGTGACGGCCCTCCCTGGTACTCTTGGCTTCTCCCCTATCCCAACAAATCCCATAACAACTCCTTATCATTGCCTACAATCATGCTCTATTTCACCTTCATACTTCTAGCTATCTTTCTTGGCACTCTTAACAATTAAAAAATATAACCCCAACACATGCCTCCGGCAGCTGGGCTCTGCCCAGACCCGTAGCCCGCTTCGCTCGTTCGCTCGTGCGTCTGGCATGTCTCGGAGAAAACTCCCTCAATCCGGTCATCTCCTAAAATGACGCCACACGGAGAACCATATCCACATACATATCACGTGAAGTCACGAGCACCGCCACAAATGTTGTTTCACTTAACCCACAGACTGCCACAGAAGTCGGAGATTAGGGACTTATCGGAAAAACTGAAAGTGCAGGTCTCGAAGCTCGAAAGAAAAAAGGAGAAAAAGAGAAAACTCAGAGAAATCGAAAAAACAGAAACAGAAAAAGTATTAGCCAAGACTGAATCCATTTAGGTCTTATTATTCTTTCAGTTCTCCGACGAACCCCGAATCTCCCCCCTCATCACCACCTAATTTAAAGTCATCGTCGTCATGCACATCTCACATAAGATATCGTGACTTTGCGTAAGCCACTACTTACAGCCACGCAGATAGAGCGGATTGCCTAATGTTGGATACAAATTTTGTGCCAAGTAGGTGCGATGTACACTATCTTTTGTAAATGTTATGTAAATTAATCTGTACTAGATCTCTTTCTTGTTCTTTTTCTCTTTTCCTTCAATATAAGATTATTGTTTGAAGTGATTTAAAGTGGTGACCTGGTGAACTTGGTGAACTAAGTCGAGTCTGTTGCCAAATTTTGAACTCCAAGTCATACGCTCGAACATATGAAATGATTTACAATACCGCGTCAAAAAAATAATAAACATCTATTTTTTGATAATAATAACTTGCTTTCAACAGCTTGATTGATATGACGGATTCACTTCAACCTGAAATTACCTCGAGGAGGAACGTTGGAGATTTATTGAGAGCAGTAGATAGTAGTAACAACAGTAACGAGAATACGACTGGAGGTTCAAGGAGAGGTGGATTTACCGAGCCAAGAGTTATCAGTGATATCAAGACATCTGATTTTATTAATTCTACTACCAGGCCAATTCCAGCGTCGAGTCCTGGTCCTAATCCTACAATTAATTCTACAACTACTTCAACTACATCTACATCTTCAACTAGTAATATGGCCTCAGAAAGAGAAATATGGCCAAAATCTGGCTCAAGCTTTACAACAAATATTACTGAAAATACTGGCAGTACTGCAGGTTCATCTACTGCTAATATTAATGCTACGACTTCATCTATTACTAATGCTAATATCATTCCTACAACTATGACAACTACGTCTTCAACTTCGTCTCCATCACCGCCACCTCCTCCTCCCCCTCAACACTCAACTGACACCCCTTTTTCAATTCCTCCTTCTCATGCTCATTCTCATTCTCATTCTCCTTCTCCTCCTCCTCCTCCTCCCCTTCCTAACATGTCGACATCTGTGCATAATAGTGGTGATAGCGCCGTACAAAATCAAAATATGCTTGAAAATAATCACCACCCTAACATCTCACACAACGACTTTCCGCCGCCTCCTCCACCAAACCCTAACATCAATAACGACGCCACACCCAATATCCAATTAACTGACCAGTCGTCCTCTTCACCTCCTTCCTCTACTTCTTCTATTAATGGGAAACACGCGTGCCCGTACTGTCCTCAGACATACACGCGAAATCACAATCTGAAGTCTCATCTTTTGACTCATTCTTACGAGCGACCCTTCACTTGCGAGACGTGTTCGTCTAAATTCCGACGACTACACGATTTGAAAAGGCATCTCAAATTACATACGGGAGAGAAGCCTTATATATGTGAAAAGTGTGGTCGTCGGTTCGCAAGGGGGGACGCATTGATAAGGCATTTGAAATCGTCTGGTCAATGTGCTGGGGTTAGGAGAGGTAGTTTTGTTGAAGAAGAGATGAGTGGTGCAAGTGGGGTGAATGAAGGGGATGCAAAGAGTAAGAGTAAGAGTGGAGGTCCTGAGACGTCTTCTACTCATACCGAGAACCTTATCTTACCTGCAGCATCCGCAACATCTTCTGTACCTTCAGGGCCCCGTGTGCTTGCACCGGCACCTGTACCAGTTCGCCCAGCTAATTTATCTGCTTCAATTCCAGCAGGGCCTCATTCTCGATCTCCTATTCCAATATCTATATCAAAAGATTCAAATTCAAGACCAAATAAAGTGTTATTATTGTCTTCTAATGATCATTCTTCAAACCAGACTCAATCGAGTCAAATGTTGGGAGGAGTTTCGGTATCAGGATCGAGGTCAGGATCAGGTTCGAATTCAGGGTCTCCTGCTCAAGGTCATGGAAATGTTTTTATTCCGACTTCATCTGGACCTAGTAATATATCTCCTCCATTCCCCGTTGTGGATTCTTCAAAGTTCCTATTTCACTCTAAACCAGGTTTGATTGGACCAAGATTTGAACCTCCTGCTTCACTTATTTTATATCATAATGGTAGTAATGGAAATCCGCCGCCCCCCCCGCCTACCAGGTCCATGTCTAATGGACAAGGGTCAGTTCCTCTAAGTAGGCCTCCTTCTTTAGGACATAATACGACAATGGTTGATAGTTTGGCGTTGCCTCCTATTACGGGACAACCTCGTTCATACTCGTACAGTTCACAACATCAGTCTGAACAGGATAAATCGTTAGCACAGGAACGAATTCGATCGGAAGGCGAGGCTCGATCAGATTTGCAATCTGAAGAGAGTCAGGCACAAGCTCAGGCGCAAGCTCAGGCACAGGCTCAGGCACAGGCTCAGGCACAGGCACAGGCTCAGGCACAGGCTCAGGCACAGGCTCAGGCACAGGCTCAAGCACAATCACAGGCACAAGCACAAGCACAAGCACAGGCTCAAGCACAGGCTCAAGCACAAGCTCAAGCTCAGTCACAGGTACAGGCTCGTGCACAGGCTGAAAGCCAAGCTCAAGCTCAAGGTCAAGTACAACTGCAGGCAGGTCACGATCACCAACAACCTCCTTCCATGACTCATTCTCAGAATCAACAAGCTCAACATCAAGTCCAATCCCAACAGCTCCATCACACTCCTCAATCATACTCACAAGAGACCACCGACGAAGTATCCACTGGCTCATTAGTCAGAATAATCAAGATCTTAGAATCTCGTGTAAGAGTCTTAGAAGAACGTCTGCATGTTACAGAAGGTCGTCTTTCCTTCATGGAAAGTCAGCGATAAATGAGGTCTGTATTTTTATTTATTTTTAGCCATAATCTGATAATTTGGGGATTATGGGTTATTAGTATTTCATATTTTACTTTATGATTAATGAATTAATTTTTGAATAATTTAGACTACTTTAGACTACGTTTAAGTCTTCACATGAAACTCAAATGGGCTTTTGCCATAGTATATATTCTAAAACGACCCACGACGAACTTCAGAGATAAACCAAATAAATTAATATCCAATTTGTATCTCAATAGCACAACCCCTTGCCATTGCCGAGGTTTAACTCTACCATACACGCACGGCGCTATACAATCTCATATGATAAGTCCACCGAGTACCCCATACTTCACCGTCAACTGACCCTTAAATCAACTAAAAATGTCGCAAACCGGGCCAAAAGATCTGGTATTTCCATTTGCAAGTGCTCCAGATATCAGTGAGTGGTAGAATTATATAGATCTCGAAACCCCTAACTAACGCTTATCATCAGTCCGAGCAAATCAGAAAGATGCTCATGTAGAGTCTATTGTCAAAGATCTATTAGAAACGGCCTTACGAAGATGGAAAGGATCCCGATTTGTCCATGATTTCGGATCACAAATTTCCACTTATTCTGGCCTCCTTTACTTATCATTGACAACATTGATCGGATCAAGGACCTTAGGAGAAGAATATTGTGATCTATATTATACCACACCAGGAAAGAAGCTACCAAGTTGGAAGCGAAGAGCTGGTTTTGTCGTACTCAGCTCCTTTGGAGGACTTCTTGTCCAGCGTTATTCTTCCAAAATACGTTCCCGCCTTCTGCAATATTTAGACCAACTCCAACCAACCAAGTTGATTTCACTCTTTAAATCGCTGGTCCAATCATGTACTGATCAGACAATCCTCACTCTCCATTTAGCATTTTTTTACTTCTTCGGTTCTTACTACAATCTGTCCAAACGATTGATGGGCCTGCGTTATGTAAGTAACGTTATCCCGCCTCTTTGCCTCCGGCGGCTGGGCTCCGCCCAGACCCGCTGCTCCGCTTCGCGGAGGACGTACTAACACCCTACAGTCTTTCGGGCACAGAATGAATCCACTCGAACTTCGAGGAGGATACGAGTTCCTAGGACTTCTAATTGTTGTTCAATTCGCATCGAAAATCTCTGGTTATTTGGGAGAAGTGCTGAAAGCGACAGAGGTCGACGAGAAGGAAGATGTTGAAGAAAAAGAAGCGCCGACCGCTCGAGTGGAGGTAGCTGAGATCAACCTTGAAGATCCAAAAGTGCTGTCGTATATTCCTGAGACATCGCGGAAATGCACGTTGTGCTTGGAGTATATGAAGAGCCCAACGAGCACTCTCTGCGGACATATTTTCTGTTGGACTTGTCTTAGCGAGTGGTGCAGGGAGAAACCAGAGTGTCCCCTATGTAGGCAGTCGTGTTTAGAGCAGAACATACTTCCATTACGGTAAATAATGTAAATAGATTAAAATGTTTCTCCGCGGAGCGGAGCTACGGGGTCTGGGCACAGCCCAGCCGCCGGAGGCAAAAGCGAAGATAAGTGTACTTGGATTCTATTATATCTATAACACATGCAAAAAGTGAGTCTCTAGCTTTCGAATGCTCCAAGTCGGAAAAGAATTTGCTTGCCTTTGCCTTTCTTTTTGGAGGCATTGATGGCAGCAGAAAGGGGCGGATCTTCTTGAGATGGAGAAGAGGAAGAGGCTGAGGCACCATCAGTCCAGATAGAGGGTGTCGAAACAGGCGTGGTCACTCGAACAGGTGGTGGTTTTTTGGATTTGGACGTTGGGAGGGATGGGAATGACTCGGACGAAAGCTTTGCTGTCGATGCATTTGTGGTAGAACGCGGGATGACTCGACTTGCTCCAATCAAAGATGCAGAGGTAGGAGCTGGTCTAACAGGTGGGGTTGTTGTTCTTGCTGTTGCAGTTGTCACTGGAGATTTCTTAGGAGAGGGCGCCAATAGAGAAGGGAATTCTTGTGATGATACAAGGGATGTCTTTACTGAACCAGGAGTTCTATTGGAAGAAACCCAGGAGGAAGCGAGGTTTGTTTTAGAACCAGGCAACGACTGAGAAAGACCTGGAGGTGTAGGAGTGGAATTGGAACCAGACCCTAATGCAGGAAACGCCTGTTTGGCCTTCCATGTTTCAAAAGCGCTGATCAAAGCACCCTTTTTGGCGGGAAGATTTTTATATAATGCAGCTAATTCTTGAATAAGAAGTTCAAGTTGTGATGGTTTGACATCGAAAAGTTTGCTATATTCAAAAACAATCATTTTCGAATCGAGTTGACCATCTTTGAATTTGGTGTTTAGCTCTTTGAATTTAGTCATTTTACTGGTATCATAACTTAGATATAATCTAGCCCGCTCTTCGAGTCTTCTTTTAAGGATTTCGGGGGAGTTATCGGAGGGCGGGAGATTCGCATGATAGCTAGAAACATTGGCTGGTAAGCGAGAAGAGGAATTGGAAGGGGTATTATTGATTGTAGATCTGAGAGTGGGGAATGATTCGGGGTCTAAAGAGGGTGTGGTTGATCGAGAGGGAGGATTAGACGTACTGGAAGTGTTAGCTACAACGCTAGCACTAGTTCCATTACCAGTTTCTGCTCTTCTTCCGCTGCTCGCTGCCCCAACTGGAATCGTCGATAATTGAGATCCAAACCCACCATTTCCGCCACCTCTAGAAAATCCAAAATCGATCTCCACCCTACGAGCTGCCTTTGATTTTCCCACAATTTCAGAATGTTGAGAAACCATGTGATCCTGTAATTCTACTTTTGTTCCAAAAACAACAAACTTCTGGTCTTTACAACTCTGAATCTGACAAACATAATGCTCATCTTCAAAGTGCTTCTCTAATCTTTCATAATCTCGATAATACTGTGGAGGAGTTCCTGAATCTCTTTCACAAATAAAACATTTTTCATGCTTTTCTCTGCAATGAGCGAATAATTCATCAGCCGAATAAAATCTTGTCCTACAAAATTCACATTGAGGGTGTCCTTTAAATCCTCTATCATCCCCATCTCTCTCATGCCTGGACAAGGTTTGTCTTGTATAATATTCTAATTCAACTGTAAATGCAGTTTTATGTCTACTACAAATCTCACACAACAACTTATTATGAGCCGATTGTACATGTTTCTTCAGTTCTTTCCAACTAGTTAATGGTTCAGAATCACAATTTCTTACTGGACAATTTAATTTCAATAAATTCATGACTTTATCCTTTATCTCTCTATCATCGAACAGAATTCCATGCTTTTCATCTTTATATATTAATTCTTCGTTAGAAAATTGTTCAAAAGGTTTCTTGTTTTCACTGATAATAATCGTATCTCCTAGTTTACGACACAGAGTACATGATCTATCTTTGATCAATGCTCGTAGTCTAAGGGAACATTTAGAGCATGAAATATGACCACAAGGATAATGAGCTCGATATTTGATTGGATCAGAACAAATGAAGCATAATTCATCCTCAGGGTCTGTAGAGATATGTTCTTTTATGACTTAAGAAATTGTTAGTTTCGAATTGGTGATTGTTATCTAACCAAACAAACATTATATTAGATCAAGAGATACTTACGTGGATGCTCATAATGGACGATTTTAGGAATTGGTGTAGATGGGGACGAAGAAGCTTTTGATTTCTCTTCAGTAGACGTAGACTCTGATCCTCCTTCTCCAGATTCCGATTTCTTTTCTTTTCGGTTTTTTGGATTTTGATTTTGCTTCCTACGGTTATTATTATTACCCGAGGAGCTAGAAATTTGAATTGTTCCTTCTTCGATCGTTGCCATTGTAGTTGGTAGTGGTTGTTCACAGTAATTGGGTATAGTACTAGCAGTTGTAATAACGCACGAGTAGTAATTTTCTAATATATTTCCACAATTAACTTATTCAACAATTCTATATTTATACTGTGAATCAGCCAAGTCGCTAATCCAACTATCAACCAGCAATAATTCTCGTCAAGTATGGAAAACCGCACTTCTAACAGTGAAATTATAACGCTGAGTTCGACAAGTGAATCTGCGGCTTACAAATTTATTAACGCCGCAAATGCCACACATCCGGGTAACGCGGATTTTCACTTCGGCCTCCGGCGGCCGGGCTCTGCCCGGACCCGTGGCTCGCTCCGCTCGTTTACTGACTAGTGGCTATTTGCGACGAAATTGATTACACAGAGACATGAATCTACGTACTATTCTACCTCTGTGCGTATCGACTATCGACAGTTACTTCTTGGTAAATACTATCTAAGAATGCGATCCTTACTCCTCTATCACCTGGGATATATACGGATATCGGGTGTCATTCCACGAGCATCTCATCGTTCGAGTCCTCTGACTGCTACATTAGCTAGTATCGATCAACAGGGGCAAAGGCCCTGAATATGGCAATAGCTCAACCTACCACGTGATATAGCCGCATCTCATGCAAAAGGTTCACGATGATAATATCACTACCGTAGTTCTCTTCGATGAAATTTCTACGTCTTCTGACTCTTAGGACAATAACTGCCACTTTAGTTTTGAGTGAAGCATCATCAATTATTTGCCTGTTTCATATCCACTGTCATTTAACACCTTCTCCCTCCTATAACAGCTTAATTTTGTCTTCTCCTAGCTACTCAAACTACCATTCCATGGGGATATGATCATCCTCGTATCAATTTTCATTGGATTTTCTCTCCTAAAATGAATGTGTCTGGAAGTCTCAATGCCTTGAGGCTCTTATACAACGCCTGGCAATTCCTACCTCAAATAACTGTGCCAACCTTCAATCAAATTCCTATCCCTATTCCAAGTAAACCACCCTGATAAACAACTCAAAGTAATTGTATTAGATAAAGATAACTGCTTTGCCGAGCCACATAAGAATACCATCTGGCCAGATTATGAAAAGCATTTCGATAAATTGAAAGCTGCCTATCCAGGTGGGGTTCTTATTGTATCAAATACTGCTGGATCGCAGGGTGATTTTGAATATAAACATACGAAAATTTTAGAAGATAATACTGGGGTTAAAGTATTAAAGCACACGAGTAAAAAGTCTGGTTGCCATGAAGAAATTATGAGTTATGTTCGAAGTCAGGGATTGGCAGACGATGCAAGTGAAGTGGCTATTGTTGGAGATAGATTAATGACTGATGTCGTCATGGCAAATTTAATGGGTGCTACTTCAGTATGGGTTAAGGACGGTGTCATTCCACCTGTAAATATTTTATCAAAATTCGGGTTTGCTTTATATCGAACTTTTAGTGGTAATGAAGGTAATGTAATAGTAAAAGAATAACATAACTAGACTGCTCTTCATGCCTCCGGCGGGTTTCAAAATTCTTTTGTCGTCAACAGAATTATTCAGTTACTCACATCCTAGGCGTAACTCAAATCTCTCAACACTACAAATATGTTAACGGCGGCAGTTTACGGCTATTTTATAACATTTAGTTAGACCTTGCAGGGCGAGAATCTTCAACTTATGGCCGGTTTAAATTAACTTTTGAATACCAGACGCGATTAATAGACCGCTCACCACCATTAGGTTCCAATCGGATATTATGACCCGAGTTACATACTGTTCCTATTCCTAATGATACATCTCGAAGAGTTTCCGTCTGAATTTTTTCGTGATACATCCAATTTTTATACTCCTCTATCACCCAGTCCAGGATCTGATGCTCTAATAAGATGATGCATTAATTTTGCTCCTTATTATCCCCGAATGAGAAAATATGCTACTTGAAGTAGTGGTCTTACAAAATGTTGGAAGGAGGGTATCGTCAGCAAGCTCCTTCTAAACGAGTGATATCAGAGATCGCTTCAAAGATGCGATACATCCCGTCTGATATACATAATTGAACTTCAGCTTTCCAAATTGGAATTTTTTAAATAAAAATACATGTAAACCAAAAGCGATTTTACACATACATGTCAATCGATATGATACATACCTACCGTGGTAATTTATTGCAACCTCGCAGCTATTTCCAGCCTTGATACTTCTCCAAAAGTAGTTATTATCTCAGGTAAAGATCTTAAAAGAGACAATAGGTTATGCCCCTTTTCTAGCAAATCATGCTTTATGGGTAATACGTCAGTTGGTGCAGTAAGTGCAATATTGCTTTGTCGCTTACTGCATTCTTTACATATTTTCTCCCTTTCCTGTCTTACTCTTCCCATGTTTCTCATCAAAAGTTGATGCGTCACAACAGTCTTACAAAACGCCGAAATAATATCCCTTGATGCCAAATATCAGCAATTACACTTTAAAAGCAACGAGCCTAGCTATATTGTCAAGAAACATTATAGATAAGTTCTTAACCATACACTTTACGTAAAATTGTCTTAAATTAGGACTCGATTTTACAGCACGGAATAGCTATTGGATCGTCAATACTCACTTATAACAAATACGGCTTAGTAGATACTAATAAACTATATTCAGCGACAAGCTAGTTTGTAATAAACTGGTTTAAAAGTGATTTGATTAACGCGCGTTAAAATAAGAGGTAAAATTGTAGTATTAATAAATATAATCGTTAGTCATAAAAACAGTATTAATAAAAATAATCGTTAGTCATAAAAACAGTATTAATAAAAATAATCATTAGTCATAAAAACAAGAAAAGAAAAATGAACAGTAATTAAAAAAAACAACGAGTGCTCATGCGTAAAATAATAAGACTTTTATGATTAGAAGCATCAATAATACCAAAAGTGCCAGGAAGAGTTAATTATTAGGGGAATCAATAATGCAAAGAGAAACGATGCAAGAGGAATTAGGGAAGTGATAGTGAGAGCGATAACAATAAGACCCAGAATGTGATAATAAGAGCCAGAGAGAAAAGACGCAAAGAAAAACCACGATTAGTTTCCACACAACCATCATCAAATTAATGAAAGCAGTTACTGAGGTTGGAAACATAATGCTATTCAAACTCCTACACCGGAGATCCAACAGATGACACCCATTAGATATAGCCATGATTTCTTCTTCTACTGTCTATCCATAGCTGTCAGCCATGTTATCTTCAATTCTCTTAATAATACCAGAGGGAACAACAGGACATACTGAAAGACCACGATCAGTTTCCACTCAACCATCATCAAATCAATGAAAGCGATTGATTAGATTGAAAACATGCTATACTCAAAGCTCCTACACTGAGATCCAATAGATGACACCCATTAGATATAGCTATGATCAAAGTAGTCCATGAGGTTCTAGTATCCATCTCTTCTTAGCTGATGTGGTTGAAAACTCCATACCACATTCCACTAGATATATTCATTCAATTATCTTAGTATACTTCACCATTATTATTCTCTTTGGTCAAAACATCCCAGGATTCTTCTCATTAACTCAAACCATGACACAATTAGTACTATTATGATGCTATTTTGAGGTTCTCTTTCCCCCCTTACGCTTATTAACACGTTTAGGAGGAGGAGGAGGAGGAGGAGAGGGCAAATGATTTTTTTTGCCTGAGCGACGTTTACGAACTACTTTTGTCCAACCTTCTTCATCATCTTCAACTTCAGTAGTAGGTGTTGGTTCAGGAATAGGTGGTGGACTAACAGGTGGACTAACAGTCGAACATTCATTAACTGTCTCATCGGATGAACCAGATGCTTTGAAATCATCAACTCCTTCATTTTGAC
>JAJMIH010000108.1:0-31863 GCA_030575175.1 Sugiyamaella novakii
GAAGGGGGAGGAGGGAGGGAAGGAGGAATGGAAGGAGGAATGGAGTGCGGATGAGTAAAGCTTTGACGTTAAGGTTGGCTGAAAGTTATCTGTATTGGTTATGAAATATTAAGATACCTGATACAGATAGATACAGTTGATTGGTTAGAATAAAAGTTGTGTCAAGTTTGTACTAGCTTCATATTTGTTCTTACTATTAGTAGTCAGGCTGGGTTGGGAGTTGAATCTGACTTCGTGGGCTTACGAATAGCTACAAATAGACTCCAAGGCTGAGTTGGATTATACCCTTTACCGCCTACGCTTTATGTTTGCTCATGTCCCAACTAATTTATTTATTTGAGGGATTTTTCTTTGCCGTTATTTCGTATTTGTTAAGGGTAGAGTGTAATACTGATAGTGTAATACTGATACCACAGACACCACAGACACCACAGATAAACATAAGACAGGAGGACGGACTATACCTACTGTGAGTCGCCCTATCTTTATACATCCCATGCGGTATTAAACCGAACACCGAACCAAAACTCACGCTAATCATAGCCCTTCCAAAGCCGATCTTACGGCCAACGAATAATCCACAATCTCTCATTCCATCTCATACCATCTCACTCCCACAACCTTTCTCTTGGCTTAATACCATTCGAAGGAGGTCTGAATTTGGGTTCAAACGGATCAAAAGAAGGTTCCTCTTAATATTTAATATTCACTACCATATAAAGAGTTGATATCCTGTTCACTTCCCATAATCAACCAAAATACCAACCATACAATCATATACATCCTCTCATCCTCTTATCCTCTCATCCTCTCATCATCCCGTAATGCTTTCATCACATTAACTAACTCATATTTATTATTAGTCCTGCTGGTCTACCCAACATTAGTACAAAGTCACACGGCATTATTCGGCTTCTGATCAAATTTCGTTGTTAAAAATTATTATTGCATAATCAAAAAGATATAAAAGTAATTGGGTAGCTTATTTGACGAGTTATTGGTTTATATTCACGCTCGCGCTCACGCTTCATCCACTTTTCATCCATTTTACTTTTCACCTACTTTCCACTACTTTCCACCGACTTTCCATCTACCTTCCTCTTCTCACCTACTCCCCCTGTTCTCTTCTTTCTTTCCCTGCCCTGCCCTCCCCTACCCTCCCCTCCCCCTACCTCACAATAACTCTAAGTTTATTAGTCGGCTCATCTACCCAATCAATTTGTTTGTTCGAAAGCCACACTAAATTAACGTCAACGCCAGCCAACGTCAACGTCATTTAATCCCGCTTAGTCCTTCCTTCCACCGCCTGCCCTCCCACCTCTTAGTCCAATGTCTACTACATTCTCTTCCCCTAACATCCCACCCCATCCTCCCCCAAATATCACTCAATCGAGGTCTTCCATTTCACCAACAAATTCACATTTAAACTCAAAACTTAACCTCCCATCTATCCAAAGACCTCCAACACCACCAACAATTACAAATACAAATATTGGTAATGTCGTGAATAACAATGTTTTAAATTCATATTCTTTTGCCGATGGTGGTAATAATGAAAACGAAGACCCTAATAAACTGACTAAAGAAGCTAAACTTACGGTTATTACTTCTGGTAATACTGAAAGACCAAGAAGTAATTCTATTATTACCAATCCTATTCCTCCAACTCCTATTATTTCCCCTCGTCCAAGATCAAATTCAAAAATATCTGGTACAATGACGAAATTAAGAAGTTTTTTGTTTTTAGGAGACAAAGGACAAACTCCAATCATTTCCGGAGTTCAAACTCCTAATCCAACTCCTCTACCCGATCAATCACAACCTATTACAAATACTTCTACAGTTTCGCCACTAGCAAACCCTGAAGCTGATACGATCTTACAATCCTTGTTGTCCCCAGCGGCTGTTGAACAACAATCTGATACAAATACTCTAAGTCGTAATCAATCTCCTACTTCTTCAACGGTCTCAATGACAAGCCTTGGCCAAATAAATGAAGTATCTTATACAACTACCCCACAACCTAATCAAACCGGTAATACTACTCCAAATTCATCATCTGCATCGGTTGGTAGATCATCTTCTGTTTCTAAACCATCATCTAATTCTTGGGTAAGATTTCAAATCTCTGAAGATGGTACCACTCATAGTCACCATTTGAAAACTGCTAAACGACAGGAGAAATTGACTGGAATGATTAAAGAACTTTTAGGCGGTAAGAAATTACGTGATGAAGCAGTTTCGGCTGTATCTGCAATTTTAAATGGAGGTAATCAATCGACACACGTTGCTCCTAAACAACCTCCAACTCTTATGGCCGGTTTTGTTAATCAATTAAAGAAAGGTGATAAAGAAGCCGAATCATTACTTAAATCCGGCACTGCAACTCCTTCCACTACTACTTCATCACAGGGATCTTTTGTTGAGAAATATGGTAAATGTCATGAAGTTATCGGTAAAGGTTCTTTTGGAATCGTTCGAGTTGCTCATAAATTAGATCCAAAAAGTCAACAGGATCAACTTTTTGCTGTTAAAGAATTTAAACGAAAACCACAAGAATCTGAACAAAAATATTCAAAACGTTTAACTTCTGAGTTTTGCATTTCATCATCTCTTCATCACCCAAACATTATTCAAACGTTAGATCTTCTTCAAGATGCGAAAGGTGAATATTGTGAAGTTATGGAATATTGCTCTGGTGGCGATCTTTATTCTCTCATCCTAGTAGTAGGTAAACTTGACTACCTTGAAGCTGATTGTTTCTTCAAACAAATAATTCGTGGTGTTAATTACATGCATGAAATGGGTGTTGCTCATCGTGATTTGAAACCAGAAAATATTCTTCTTACATCTAATGGTGCAGTTAAAATTACTGATTTTGGTAATGGAGAATGTTTCCGAATGGCTTGGGAACGAGTAATTCATCTATCAAATGGGTTATGTGGTTCTGCTCCATATATTGCCCCAGAAGAATTTACTGATTCTGAATTCGATCCTCGTGCTGTTGATATTTGGGCTATTGGTGTTATTTATATGGCTATGCGTACTGGTCGTCATTTATGGAGAATGGCTAAATCCTCTGAAGATGAGTTTTATGCTAGCTATCTTGAAGGCCGTAAAGATGAAAATGGTTATGAACCAATAGAAAGCCTTAAACGAGCACGATGTCGTAATGTTATTTATTCTATTCTTGATCCTGTTCCCAGTAGGCGTATTACTGGAAAGCAAATACTTAAAAGTGAATGGGGTAGAGAAATTCATGTTTGTCAAGCTGGTGAGATGGGTTTATAATGTACCTCTTCCTTTCTCATGTATATGTATAATAAAGATATATTTCTTACAAATTATATAATTGTATGAATAAGAAATTTAAGATGAGAAGAGGGAATTTATTTATATCTTGAATTTCCACTCTTTGCAACTGCTGACATTATAATTGGTGCATCCATTGCATCAAAATTTATAAACCCAGAATCATCTGGAGGTCTTGAATCAAGTTGACTTAGAGGACTTGTATTGAGTTTATTTTTGGAACCAAGATGACGGACTTTTTTAGTTATTCGAGATGGAGGGCTAGTTAAAAAACCTGATTCAACTGGTTTGGCAGTTCGAATTGAATTAAGTGATTTAGAAATTCGAACTGATCTACCTGGCTTGAAAGATCCTAGATTAGGTAAAGTACAAGAAGAGATTGGTTGGGAATTGAGATAAGATGTTGATTGGGATCTATTCTGATTAGGGACATTAATTGAATCATATGAATCGTATGCATTCCAGGTTGAAGTGTAAACTAAATCGGACATTGAATGTTTTGTTAAATTCCAATAAGCATGAGCACGATTAGAGTAGGTATTAATTGGCGTAATCTCAGCTGGTGATTCAAGTTTCATTCTATCGGTTGGTACAAAATTTGGATCTAATTGGGATGGAAATAGTTCTTCTACGGGGTCGTTTTGAAGCTGGGACAAAAGTTCCTGTTCGCTTGAAATTGGATCAAATTGATTCAAGTCAACCTCTTCGTTGATTGGTACAAAGTAATTTTCATTATAACTAGAGTTACCACTATCGAGCGATTGTTGTAAATGATTATCTATTGGTGTTTCAGTAAAGACCGTATCCGCAAAGTAATTGTTTGTCATACTTGGAATGAATGATAAATATGAAAGATCTTCGGGTGTAGAGTTCAAATCGTATCTATCAAAATTATCCATACTATTTGGCATACTATTCTCCATATCATCTGAAAATAAAAGAGGTTCATTCAAATTACGATTATAACTCTGTCTCTTGACTTTTTTATAAATCCAATTGAAAGGATATGCGAAAGATTGAGTAGCGACAGAAGACATTTTATTTGAATATTGTTTAACAAATCAACAATAAAAATGTATCCATCTACCTATTTATATCGTGCACGAAATCAAGGTACACAAACGCTCATTACTAAGTTACGCTTAATGTAATCAACAATATGGCAGATGCAGAAAGTTAAACCCTTTAAGAGGAACTTAATTCATGAGGCCAGACGACAAATACGCTCTTAGGTACCGATTTTATATGGATTCCTTCAAACTGGTTTGACAATATGAGGAGGAGAGTGGTTGCTATTCAAACAATCATGTGGAGTAAGCAAACTAGGTCTATGTTTTGGTATAAGCCCCTGTGCAATGTTTAAGACATTCGAAAGGATCTTAAAGATAGAAAGGGGTAAAGTCATTAATGACTGCATTAACCAATCGCATCTGATTTAACGGTATTCCAAGATAAGCATTGAATTTTAAGTTGAAGTTACACATATACATATGTATGTGGATTTCTGAAAAAGGTGAATTAAGATGGGGAGTAAAACAAATCTCATATGAATCCTTTCTATGCAGTAACGGCTCTGAGAGAAATAAAGTTTTTATTCATTACAGCAACCCATAATTCTGGGTGGTTGACAAATGAACAAACTTTAAAATCCAGTTATACGGTAGTGTTAGTGGCAGGAATTCTGAAGAGAAAAAGTCAATTGCAATCCTTTAAGAGGCTTTCATTTCTTGTAATAAATGGCTAAGTAAGACCGATCTCAGCAAGAAAGGGATTTCACGTAGGATAATAAAGCCAGACTAAATTCTGGGGATATTATGTACATCTAATAATTAACTTTAAATTATTGTTAAATTTGGAGTGGTTGGTTAAACGTATTCCTGAGATTAGTAATGAAAAATGGGTTTAATACAATGCAGTACTTGCGATTACAAGGCAGGATCGAAGCATAAAAATTGTGCTTGATAGAAAGTGCCATATCACGTAAGGATTTCAGACCAGTTCCTATAATTTTCATTATCACAGATAATGGGCATTAACGAGAATATAGGGTGGGTAGGTGGTAAAACGATTGAGTGGGGCAATTGAATCTCACCAACTCTAGCGAGGAGGAACTAGACGCGATTTATTTCTTTTACTTATTTATTACTAATACATAACATAGAAAAAACTGAGTATTAAGAAAAAGAAAGTGAAGAAAAAAGTTCATCCAGACGAAGGGGTACCACAGATTTGCTTTCTGTCTTACTTATTATATCACATTACAAAGAGAAGTTGAGTACAAAGAAAGCTAGCTGGTTTGATAAGTACCTTATATATATTATTCAGATCCTTACTTTTCTTTTGTCTTGATATCTGATCAACATACTTTTCTCGAAGTTGCTTGAATGATATCATTAGATGATTGTCTATCTAGTTTCATATGTGCAGTAATTATGCACAGTTTATGCAGGTCGTCACCCTTACTTTATGACATTTTAGCCTTTTGATTCACATCCACCAAGTACATAATGCCATAATAAGAAGTGTTTAAGTGTTATAATCTTAGAATTATTTTTTTAGTTCTTTCCAACATTTACTTTCTTAACTTATCGCAATTAATAATGTCTTCTCTTTTTATAAAGCTGGGCAAGCAGTATTATAGCTATGTAACCTCGTAGCTTCGTAGCTTCGTAGCTTTACAGGGCCCGCTTCCTCCAGTTTCGGACTGACTTTATTTACAGTAGCAGGGCTTGTGGCACTTGCCGTTTGCCACTATAGTAATACAGAAAGTGGTGGCTGTCAGATGTTAGCCAATCTACGCCTGCTCCGTGTTATTATTATTATTATTATGATTCATTATAAATCACTATATCGGATACTCGGGGCAGGTGATCGCTTGCAGATCTCAGTTTATCTATATCGCCTGCTCCGTATATCAGGGTAAGCAATCACCGTTACAGCCTCTACAGAAGCACACAATGCTATATCGAGAAAATCAAACTCCCAACGACTCCCACTCCCTTCCCCCACCAAAAGAGAGGCTTAGTTTACCGCACTTTCCGCGACCACTGCCTACTTTGCCCATGCTTATGCTCTGCGTGCGCTCTTTCTTTAGACTCCTAAATTATTCGAATTCTGTGAAGTCACGCCCATCAACTTCACCACATAAATTGTCGCTTACAACGAACGACATAACAAAGCGCATTTGAATTCGATTTCAAGTTCAACGCAAGGAAGTAATAAATTATTCTCCAAACGAATTGTAAAGGAAAAGGGACAGAGATTGACTTAGTAACGTCAATATCAAGTCAAATTGTAGGAATTGATTATATCATTGATTGTATTCAAATCCGATAGATCCGATTGAAACGTAATATCCGGATAGTTTGTCTACGAAGTTGTTGTCCGTATTCTAGTCTAGACTTGTTGCTCCATAAACCAGCTGAATACAGACTTCTCTACAGAAACATAACTTTAGTCTCTACCGGTTGTGCTATTTCATTCCTACCTTATCGCTACTACATCCTACCCTCCCATCATGAGTTGGAATGGTTTCAAAAAAGCAGTCTCTAGGGCTGGTACTTCAGTCATGATGAAGACTGGTCATGTCGAAAAGACTGTTGACAAAGAATTTGAAGTCGAAGAACGTCGTTATCGTACCATGGAAACTGCCTCTTTATCTTTACAAAAAGAAGCTAAAGGCTATCTTGATTCATTGCGAGCAATGACAGCCTCACAAACTAGAATTGCTGAGACAATTGATGCATTTTACGGCGATGCTGGTACTAGAGATGGTGTTTCTAAATATTATCTCACTGCTGTACAAGAATTGGATTCTGAAACAGTTAAAGCCCTTGATGGTCCATTTAGAGAAACTGTACTTGAACCAATTAGTCGATTCTGCGCTTATTTTACTGATATCAATGAAGCAATTAAAAAGCGTAATCATAAACTTATGGATTACGATTCATTACGTGCCAAAGTTAAAAGATTAACTGAAAAACCATCGGATGATGTAACCAAACTTCCTCGATTAGAGAAAGATTTACAAATGGCCAAGGATATTTATGATCAATTAAACCAACAATTAGTTTCCGAACTTCCACAATTAATCGATCTTCGAGTTCCTTATCTTGATCCATCTTTTGAAGCATTAGTTAAAATTCAGCTTCGATTTTGTACTGAATCTTATACTCGATTAGCTCAAGTTCAACAATATCTTGACGCTAGTACCAGAGAAGAGTATGCCAATGGACAACTTGATAGTCGTGTTGAACAAGTACTTCTTGAAATGAGAGAACTTTCTATCACTTCTCTTGGTAATTAATGATCATTTCTGTTTCGTTAGTTAACGTTGGCTAATTATTTTTCTTTGTAATTTATATATATTTTTGCTCTCTTTTCTCCTCATTTGCCTCCGGCGGCCGGGCTCTGCCCGGACCCGTTGCTCCGCTACGCGGAGGGAATTATGGGATTTGAACATCGCTAGGATCCTTTCATCGCTTCCGTGAACCTACCGACCAGTTATCGCATGCAGGGGTTTATGCAACAGAGTGCGGCTTGTCTGGGGTGATCGCCGGTACCGGCCCGGTATTCTGCGAGACTTTTCATGACTCTAAATTCATATAAAGATACATCTGGCTCGACTTCGAAACCAAATTAATCCTCATTTTAATTTTGATCTCTCAATCCTATATCATACAATTCAGAATCAATGTCTACTGAAAAGAATATTGTTATCCTCGGTGGTGATCATGCTGGCCCTGAGGTCATTGCCGAAGCTGTAAAAGTCTTGGAAGCTATTTCCGAAGTTCGTAAAGACATTAAATTCAATTTCCAATATGAATTAATTGGTGGTGCTGCTATTGATGCTACTGGTTCTCCTCTTCCCGATAAGACCCTCGATGCCGCTAAGAAAGCTGATGCTGTCCTTTTAGGTGCTGTTGGTGGCCCTAAATGGGGAACCGGAGCTGTTCGTCCTGAACAGGGCCTTTTGAAAATCCGTAAGGAACTTAACTTATATGCTAATTTACGACCATGCTCGTTTGCTAGTGATTCTCTAGTAGATTTATCTCCTCTCAAAGCTGACATTGTCCGTGGTACTGATTTTGTGGTCGTTCGTGAATTAGTTGGTGGTATCTATTTTGGTGCCCGTACTGAAGACAATGGATCTGGTGTTGCAAGTGACACTGAAGAATACAGTGTTCCTGAAGTGCAAAGAATCACAAGAATGGCTGCATTTTTAGCCCTTCAATCCAACCCCCCATTGCCTGTCTGGAGTTTAGATAAAGCCAATGTTCTTGCTTCTTCCAGATTATGGAGAAAGGTTGTCACTGAAACTATCGCCAATGAATTTCCTCAACTTAAAGTACAGCATCAATTGATTGATTCTGCTGCCATGATTCTTATTAAGAGTCCCACAGCTTTGAACGGCGTTATTATCACTAACAATATGTTTGGTGATATTATTTCTGATGAAGCATCAGTCATTCCAGGTTCTCTTGGACTTTTACCATCTGCTTCTCTTTCTTCTCTCCCTGATAAGAACAATGCATTTGGTCTCTATGAACCATGTCACGGTAGTGCGCCTGACCTCCCCGAAAACAAGGTTAATCCCATTGCTGCTATTCTTTCTGCTGCTATGATGCTCAGATTATCACTTAATCTCAAAGAAGTTGCGGATGCTGTTGAGGCGGCTGTTCGTACTGTTCTTGACTCTGGTGTTCGTACCGGAGATCTTCGCGGTACCTCTTCCACCAGAGAAGTCGGTGATGCGGTTGCTGCCGAAGTTAAGAAACTTTTAGCTTAATTTCCATTAATTTTTTGATTCTCTCCGCATTGCCTCCGGCGGCCGGGCTCTGCCCGGACCCGTTGCTCCGCTCCGCGGAGAGTGTGTGTGCGATCCCAAAAGCCTCTCCGCGGAGCGGAGTAACGGGTCCGGGCAGAGCCCGGCCGCCGGAGGCATGAACGGGTGTAATAATACAATAATTGAATTAAAGACGAGAACTTCCAGAAGTCACCAGCGCCCAATCATCATGAGTTAAAGGAACATAGGTATCTGTCTTAAGCCAGTAGATGGTCTCCTTCTCGCCATCACTGGGAATCTTTTGGTTACGGTACCGTCCTTTTTGAATCTTATTATTACCAGTGGTCTCAATTCCTGGCACAAATTTCAAGAAAATAGGTACTGCATACCGGGGAAGCTTTTCAATAAGATATTTGCCAAGACTTTCAAGATTGGGAGGGGAATTAACATCAGATGGATGAATAACCGCAAATCCTGCTCGTCCTTCATGATTCGGAACTTTCACTCCAACAACAACCACTTGATGAATTCCGCCATGTTCGCAAATAACTTCTTCAACTTCATTGGTTGAAACATTCTCGCTCTTCCATCGGAACGTATCCCCCATTCGATCAACAAAATATATGAGACCATCCTTATCCCGCTTAAGTAAATCTCCTGATCGAATATAAGCATCTCCTTTCTTGAGAATATCCTTAACAACTTTCTTCTTGGTAGCTTCCTCATCATTAGTATACCCTTGGAAATTTTCATGAATTCTGTCTGCTTTGACTCGGAAAACAAACTCCCCTGCCTCTCCAATCTCAGCTTGACGTCCGAGCCCTGTCTTTGGATCTCTCCATATTTCATTGGGATCGTCTGGATCAACTCGGAGAATCTTATATCTAGTATAACCAAGTAAGCTGCTCAGAAGTTTACCATAGTTAGCAACCGATCCAATACCAAATTCTCCAGATTGCAAATTAGTAACTGCAGTGGGGAATTCAGTGGCGCCATAAAATTCACCAATTACGCCAATATTAAATCTTTCCTTAAATTTCGACCATACATCGGGTCTCAATCCATTACCTATGGCAAATCGAAGTCTATGGTTACGCTCATCTGGGTGATAAGGTGCATTGAATAAATATCTACAAGTTTCTCCAACATATTGAATACCCGTAGCATTAGTTAATCTAACCTGATTCCAAAAAGTCGTAGTGGAGAATTTATGACCAACTCCATAACCAGCTCCTACATACATTGCGTTAAGGAATCCAAGAATTGATGCTGTTGAATGATATAAAGGCATAGCTGAATAAATAATATCATCATTTTTAATTCCATTCGCAAACGCATAAGAACCGGAACCAATAGTTGCTTTATGCCAAGACATAACAGCTGCCTTGGGTAATCCAGTAGTTCCAGATGTATAAATTAACATAGCAGTATCAAATAATTTATCATTTGGATTTCGTTTCGATGCTGGTGCATTATATGCGGGAGAATTTTGTACTTGCTGATAAAAATATTTATCCATATAAATAACCAGAATTGGTCTTAATTCATCTTCAACAGGCCTAACATTATCAGCAATTTCTTCATCAGCTATCAAAATATTTGCTTTAGCTGCTCGAACACAATGAATAAGTGAATGATCTTTCAAATTATAATTAATAAACGCTGGCTTAGCCCCGATTGACCAAAGCGCTAACCAAACGAAGATAAATTCTGCTTTATTAACACAATCAAATGCTACACTATCACCAGGTTGAATACCATATTCAAAATGTAATAAATGAGCGTATTTAAGAACAATATCGTATAATTGTTTATAAGTATAAGTTTCAACTGCAAATGCTTTATCTCCATCTTTAGAAGTAGCACCTAGAACTGGTCTTGGATAGACCAAAGCAATTGCATTTGGTTGCTTTTTAACATTTGCTTCAAAAATATGGAAAAAATTGCACTCTCCTCTTTTTTCAGCCAAGAAAGATTTTAAAAAGACTTTAAAGATATGTCCAACCATACCCATATCCCTTGATATACGCCATTTTGCATCAACATAGCCAGTGAGAAGGGCAGCCAACGATGCTAATTCTAATCCAGACATGATTTAGTTTAGAATGGTGAGATAATGGAACGCTGAACGACTGGAGTATTGTACTTATAATGTGGGGAATAGAAAGAGTGTCAGGACTTCGCGTATGTAGGTAATTATTTATATCGTGGACGCTCTACCGCTGCTGTACTACGACTTGACTTCTGTACTTTACTACCTCAGCTATCCTTCGGACTTGAAATACTCCAAGGATACCTTCACTAGTTTATATATCCTTCTTCTTTCAAATGGACTATCGCTACCTCGGTAATAAGTGTATTGTTTTATTACTTAGATATGATACAGGGCAAGGGCTAAGAAAGGGTTCACCACATGTGATCGAGAGATCTCAGTGGATTAGATGATGTATTATCAGGTTAATATTTGATATATTGTTTGGCTAGATAACGTTTTGTGAATATTTTTTGTGGGGTATAGGTGGTCGGACAACATTGCGAAATCAAGGAGTTATTCGGTATTTATTTACTCCGCTAGTACGGTCATATGGCTGTTGCTTAACGGCGATGTATGATAATGCAGGGAAGCGATATCGGTATACCGGAAATCTAGCCTAATCTCATTCCTGTTTCATTGAGATAATTTTCAACAATAATCAATTTGAGTTTCATCCAATTGATATAACAGTTGTATTACGTCCATCGAGTTATCTCATTACCTCGGCTCAAATTTTGCTTTCCGTTCATCTACGATCGAGCAACAACAGAATGGTTAATCTCCCTAGGTAAAAAGTTGACTTGTCATCTGAAGATTATAATCACCGATCAGTATAGAAATTGAGTTGCCTCAATGCGGCGATGGCCATGATAGTGCTGGTAAGTAACTAACTGCCTTTCTCCAACGAAATCAATGGCGGGCAAGGTGGAGAGGGAAGTGCCACTCGGACGCCGATAATCTCAGCAGGGAATAATATAGGTAATATAAGACGACACACGCCATATTGCTTGTATATATTGCCTAATGTAAAAGTGCTATATTCAGTGAGAAGGTTCAAGGGTTTCCTATTACGCAGGATAATTGTTCTTATAGGAGACTACCTGAACTTTCTGCACAATACGTAGCTTCTAGCTGGGTTTATATATTTATGTACAGTAATACTGGTAATGAATAGAATAGTCGTCGTAACAAGAACCGCTAATCAACAGTGGCTTGTAAGGTCCAACCCATCTATGAACTATTAATCGCCTCAATTCACATATTACATACCTCTTTCACTCTTCTCTGATCAATATCTACCCCAACCCACAGTAACGTGATCTCTCTGTGGCTTACTCATTTCGGCTGGTTGCCGATTTACTACGTCATATCCGTGCCGAATACTGATCAGCATTCCTTATTCCTCCTCAGGTTTGCCTATTTGCGACCCCCTGAAACAACCTAATTTAGAGCAATTTGACAGCGACCTAAGTTTAAACGTTATTAACGTTATCATACAATCGGTGAGAAGATGTTATCTTCATACACTATCTGTGAGAAAATGTTGTTGCGGCGCCAATTTCCCTCTGTTACTCTCTGTTACCCTCTCTTACTGCTGATTTCAAAAGCTATAAATAGAGGTATTTTCCCAAAATCTTCTCCTTTATCTTTCTTTTCAATTTTTATTTCTCCCAAAAGGCAATCCAGAAACAAGAGAAAGGTCAGGGTATTAGCAATTAGAATGAGTCTCGCACGGCTATGGTCCTTTGTAAGCGCGTGATCGGAGAAGGGAGGCTAGGTAGTCGGGCTCCCATAGCAAGGAAGTACATATCCGGCTCAAAATGCCACAGGTAGATCACAAACTACGAATAATCAAGATCTGACTGATTTACCACAAAATTCATGGTTTATCTGAAGCGTACGATACTTATAGGCTGACTATTCAATTCCTAAATACTTTCAATACTGGACAAAATCTATTCACCCTAGTTTCCGCCCCAGTTAGATGCATCATAGCGGAATAGAACCAGGATTAGACTATTGATATGCAATGTAATTGAACGGGCCTGCGAAATCAATTAATCATGCATATCATGCAGGCACAGGTCATATTTTTTCAGAGCTTGAATTTTTCAGAGCTTGAAAGTAATTGAAAGTCTACCCTTAATTGAGACCAGTATCAAATGATTGGCATACAAATACTGGCAGTTGTAGGATATCCCTGTTATCCCACCCCGGCAGTCTGGCCGTGAGCAAATTACACGTCTATCCCGGACTATATAACGGCCGAGGTTCTCCTTTTCAAGCTTGTTCCAATTTTTTTTTGTCACGCAGGAATGGAAAACGAAGATAGAAATATCTTCAAAAGAGGATGTAGAAAATCAAAAGAAAAATTCAAAAACTTTCAAAAAAACAGGCCTGAGCCTCAAAGTTCAAACTTATCCAATCGACAAAGGGGTGGTCACTCTCTATAGACGGAGTCATCATCACCATCATCCTCCACAAACAGATACCTGCCTGGTAATAACAAACCTCTTCCACCTCCTACACCCTCTACCTCTACCTGTTCCCAGCAACAACCACACCTCCTCCCTCCCCCATCCTCCCAGACCACAGATCCTTCCTCCCCCATCTTCAACACAACTCATCCTTTCTCCCCCTTCAAGAAAGCCAACTCCATCCGCATCCCCTTCCCCTTCCCGATCTCCTTCTCAATCTCCTTCCCATTTTCCTTCCAGACCACCCCAAGTGCCACCATTATCAATATCCCCTTTGCTCTGTCCGTAAGCTCTCTCCTCTCTTCACCCCGTTCCCGTTCCTGTTTAATGAACAGCCGAAGCTGTTTAAAGAGCTGGAACTATCTAGCCGAAGTTGTTGAATGAGCCATAACTGGAAGCTCGTTAAATCATAAGTAGTATTGCGCTACCTCCCAAAAAATGTGAAAAAGTCTGGCAAGCCAAGGGGGAAAACGAGGGCTTTTATAGTTTTCTAGAACTATGGGTAAGGGTGAGCAGTGTAATTGCCTGGAAGCTGAGATTACCCCATAATCAACTTTCAACTCTTTGTGATTGAAAATTATGGGGAGGGAAGAACGCTTGTTGACTATGCCAGATACGTAAATGTAAACAAGCCGCAAACATACAAACATACGCCGCTTCGCACTTTGCATTAATTGATTTCTAATCTACATGATACCAAAATAGGATCTCTATTATCCGAAAGATAGTGGCGTATTAAAGCATATTTAGTGAACTACAGCTAGTTTCTATAGGAAATGAGAGAATATCGAAAAAAAAACGGACGGTAAATATCATTTTTCTATAATAAGTTGTAATGAAATCTCTCAATCACAAAATAGATCACGTGACACGCGCGTTAAAGCGCATAGTGATAGACTTGAGAGATCCCTGCATATAGATTAGATAGAAGAAGAAGATAAGGTAAGGGCGGAGTTCGTTGCGACGACATACATGCGTAATTCGAATGTAAACAAGTTATTTCCTTTTTTACCAACGTCGTAGCAGAATTGTAGCCAAAACGACCTATCCACCATGTCTTCTCCAAGTAAGCAAAAAAATCCTCCGCTATGACTTCTCCAATTTCCTCCATTGATGTTAGACCTCAAACCACAACTGATGATGCAAGTAAGTACTATCACAGTGTGACGGGGCACAAGAAAAACTAGTTTTAACCAACCCAGAATTTAGGGATTTTCAGGATTTTCAGGATTTTGTCACAAAATCGGTCTACATCCTCGTAGACTGCATTTGTGCTAAGTGTGAGGCGAACTTAGGCCAAAAATTAGATGAGCTCAAGCATCTATTAACTCATCGTAAGGTGGTTAAACCCGATGTATTAAATTATAAGTCAACTGAAGAGCCCATCTTAAATAACGAATGTCCACCAAGTAGTAATGTGAGCAACTCTAGTTCTGATATGACTTGTCCTGAAGAAGTGAAGAAAAAATCTCAAGAGGGGCTAGAAAAGTATCGGATTTCAATAAGCTCTTCAAGCTCTTCTGGGAACAGTTCAACGTAGTCAGATATCAATAACAGTTCTATACTAGACTAGTATTACACAAGACACCACAACCTCCCACTAAGGCAGATGTCCAGCGTTTATTAAATAAAAGCAGAGCTTCGGACTCATTCACACTTCCCAGAAGCACAAAAATCGCTACTAAAAACAACTTCCCACTTCCCACCAACAGAAATATTAGCGGTGAATCATCTTCCAGTAATGACCCAGTAGTGGTCATCTGGAAGAACATTCCAGGATATTCCCTAAAGTATTTACGTCAACGTGCGCAAACATCAATTGCCCACAAATTCAGAGCGGTGAAACTTGATAACCGATACATATCACTTGCAATTAATTGACCAACATGATTGTAATCATCGATAATACCTTCTATCACTCTCTGCCAGTATGAGGCACGTAATTGTAATTAGTGTGTAATAAATAATATTAATATTGTAACAGTCTGATGGACTTGATCTTCATCACTAGACCCTTCCCCATGTAATCGGTGCGTGGATGCATGGAGATCCTGTGTTAAGTGCTGATCGGTTGATGGTAGGCATAGTCCTGTCCCAGAGAATCGATGTTGCAGCATAGGCTCGCTCCGGGCTTGATTTCTGTTTCCTGACACCCTGGCTGTGATCCTGTGTTAGGGCGTGATCGGTTGATGGAGACGGAAGGCTAAGACCCTCCCCCATACATTGGTGCGCTTCATGGGTTCGCTCCGGGCTTGACTTCTGTTTACTATAATTACACCAGAGGTAAGTAAGAGAAGATTGAGATGGGAGGTATTTTACTTATAATATTTCTAGCTGAACGTTTGTGATCTTGGCTCCAGTTGGCTGTGGCTTCGAATATATTCGCTCGTGTCTACACACTCCAGCTTGACTTTTATGACATTCAGTTTTTTTTTCTGGACGCTGTATTTATACATTTGTCCTCTAAAGCTATAAGCCAAGGCTCGTTTGTAGCTGTAGAGCATAACTGTAGATCATAACATAATGAATTACGACCCTCCAGTTCGCCAAAGTGCGATCAAAGAGACAGTTGATGATATCGTATCATCAGCAAGCTATGTATATTAAAAAAACTAAGAAGTGAAAAATCCTGGTCCGACATTAATAAAGAACCCCTCCCCCATCAAGTAAAACAATAAGGATAATGAGACGACTGGTTTTTGGCATAACTCTCAAGTTATGGAATTCGAACCAATTACTGTGTCCTAAGCGGACATCTTTGAATGGGCACTCTTCTGCAAGTGTAAATCGACTTTGTAAATAGGAAAGTGGGTATCGCTCTTGTCTGCTAGGCATCCTCCAGCTTGACTTCTATTATTCACAAGGATCCAGCCAGAAATAAGTAATATACGATGAAGATAATAGCAAGCATTTAACTAATCTAGATGGAAGTTTGTTATCTTGGTTCCATTGGCCAGTGTTCCTATGTTAGCGTGTAGCGTGTAGCGTGTAGCTGGTTGATGGTATTGGGATGTTCCCTCCCATATAATCGCTCATGGCTTGTAGGTTTCCTCTGACTTGACTTCTGTCGTTCTATACCTTGGAATGCGGATGGTTAGGATGTTCCCAATCATATATTATCGCTGTTCTGGCCACATGTCTTCATTGTCTCCATTTTCTACAGAGGTAGTATCACTGTTCCCAGATTGACAAATGTTAAAGCCTGAGGGTAAGATAGGGAGGGATCTGCAGGGGTACTAACATGCAAGAGCAGATGCAGAACAGTTGAGAGGAAAGGAACGTTTGTAACGGCGAAATTTAAAACAACTAGAAAACACATATCTTTAACCCTATTTTACATAAGTGTTGTATCCTGATATTACTCGCCCAACCGTTGCGCCTTGGCAATGTTGTTCCACAACCTGTTAGGGTTGACAGCGCTTATACGCCCAAACTATAAAAATAAAGTACTAAAGCACTTTTATTCTAGGGCGAGCATATATTCTCTATTAACCATTTCATTAATTGTCGAATTGGTTGTATTTCTATATGGATATCGATAAAAGATCATTTGTTATTTAAAATCTGAGGTTAGGGCCAATACCTCGCTAAGTAAATATTTCAGAATTTTTATTTTAGATTGTGCTGTACTAAGGCAGCGATTGGAGGTGCCGTCGGCCACGGTATTGACATTGTGGAGGAATTTGAACAGAAATAGAGACGATTGAGTTATGAGATTGAGCAGTCTAGCGTTATCTACTACCAGTGTCTTGCTGTTGACTTCGGTCAATGGGTTGAGAGGCGTCCCTAAAGAAAGTGAGTGACCGGAAATAACGAGCGGAGCGAGCAACGGGTCCGGGCAGAGCCCGGCCGCCGGAGGCAGACAAACGAGACTAACTGATCAATAGAGGAGGGATTATATAAGCCTGATGAGAATGGCAATTGGAAATGTTTAAATAACCCAGAGATCGTTATTTCATTTGATAAAGTGAATGATGATTATTGTGATTGTCCAGATGGATCTGACGAACCAGGTACAAGTGCTTGTGCTGGGGTTGTAAAGAGAGGAGATGGATTTTATTGTGAAAATAAGGGGCATATTCCAGGTTTATTACCGTTTAATAGAGTAGACGATGGGGCATGTGATTATGACATTTGTTGTGATGGATCGGATGAGAAAGAAGGAGCTTGTGATAATAGATGTAAGGAGATTCATGAAAAGTATATACAGGTATTAAAGGTCAAACAGGATGCATTAGAGAAGGGATTGAGGGAGAGGGAAAAATTGGTTCACTTGGCTGCTACTGCGAGAGATGATCAACAGAAAGAGGTGGTGAAAAAGGAGAAAGAATTAGATGATAAGAAGAAATTTTTAGTTACTCGCCAGGAGGTTTTAAGCAAACTTGTTGATGAGTATGAGGCAGCTATTTCATCAGGTGAGGCATCTATCGTAACTGGAAATACTCCTGAGTCTATTGAAAAAATTGCTAATCAACTTGATGAGTTGAAGGCCAGCTATATCGAATATGCTTCGACATTATCATCTGTTGATGCAGAAAGATCGCAATTCGATAATATTCTAGAAACACTAAAGGGGACTTATAATCCCAATTTCAATGATCCTGCTGTGAAAGATGGTATTAGATCATGGGAAGAGGTTAAAGGAAATTCCGATTTATCAAAGGGTTCTCCTATCCTTGATACCGATTCATTGAGCAAATTAATTCAACAGCTTCGTGAATATCGTGATGAATCTGCTGTATTAATCGAACAACAACAATCTATCGCTAAAGGAGGATTAATTTTCAAGATTCTTTCATTATTTATTCCCCCTGGAAATCAACAACGTCTTGCTGAGTATCTCTATGAAAGTCAGGTATGGCTTGCTAGACAGGGACTTATTGCCTATCCTTCAGTCGACCATCCAGGAAGCGGACGTAAATCTGGAGAACAGAATGAACCTCCCGCCATTCGTGACGCACGTAAGGTTATTGAAAATCTTGAAAAAGAAATCAATGATATTCAATCCTCTATTCAAACCATTCACACCGATCTTTCGTCTGACTATGGCACAGATGATGTTCTTCGTGCTCTCCGTAACGTGTGCATTGAAAATCCAGTCGGTGAATATGATTATGAGGTTTGTTTCTTTGGTCAGGCCACCCAAAAAGGTAAAGGGTCGCATACAAATCTCGGCTCATATTCCTCAATTAAAAGAGATGGTGATCACCTTGTAATGACTTTTGAAAATGGAGCCAAATGTTGGAATGGTCCGGTCCGTCGCGCTCAAGTTGACGTCTACTGTGGTAGTACTTCACAAATAATCTCAGTCAGTGAACCGGAAAAGTGTGAATACTTTTTCAAGATGACGAATCCCTCTGCTTGTGATCCCAATGACAGAGTTGAATCTGAAATCTCCCATACTGATTTATAAACTCACTACATGTCTTTCCCTACTATGCCCCCTGTCTGCCTCTGGGGGCTGGGCTCTGCCCAGACCCGTAGCTCGCTCCGCTCGTTGTTCTACACCTTTCAACTATACACCCACCCGCTCCTATCAAACTCGGAAAAACCTTTAATTTATGCATCCTGCATATCATCCGCTTTGAAGTTCAAGCGGATCATCGCATCATCTAGCTGATTACGAACATTTATCCGATGTCAACATGAGATCTAGATTCACAATATATAAATTCCCTTTAAAGGAAATTTCTTTCTTTATCTTAACTGATATGTCAAAAAGTGTCTCAGCTGTCCAAATATTTTCGACGGCCAGTTTCTATTTGATTCTCTCAGTCTGCATCAATACATCATATTCTCCAGAAAAGGAATATCTCATTGCAGATCTATCACGGAACGGAAAAAAATGTTTCTCAGATAGCAATCTAAGCCATACTTACAGCCTTCTTTCAGAAATTAATGAATGTATCGGTTTAGCACTCTACTATCGAGTACCGCCTGCTGTCATTACGCATAATGAACCGCATTGAATTCATTCCATGGGTGGTATAATGTAAACATTTAAAATGAATAGATTGACGTCATTTGTAACTTAATCAGTTCTCTTATCTTTCATGCTAGAATATTTGAAAGTAGATATATAAGCCTGATATGATTCCTAGAAGTTTTAGTTTTAGTTTTATAACCTGTTTCAAACATAGTCAAAACTACACAAATGTCTACTTTTACTGTAACCGAAAATCAGACCAGTCCTATGATGATTACCAAAATTCCTACAAGACAAAATTCTCTTGAAGTAACTAAGAAGCGCACTATTATAGACCATCCAAGAATCGCCTCGTATGCTTTTGCTTTCGATATCGACGGAGTGCTAATGAAAGGATCTTCAACAGTCCCTGAAGCTCCTAAAGCTCTTCAAATGCTTAACGGCAATAACAAATATAATATCACTGTCCCATATATCTTCGTTACAAATGGTGGAGGTCGAACCGAAGAACTTCGTTGTGAGGATTTGTCTAAGCGGTTAGAAGTCCCAGTTTTACCAGAGCAATTTATTCAAGGTCATACACCTATGAAGGATCTTGTAGGAAAATTTGAGACTGTCTTGGTAGTTGGTGGAGTAGGTGAAGCGTGCCGTCAGGTTGCCCACAACTACGGATTTCGAGATGTTGTTACACCGGGTGACATTCTAAAATGGAATCCTAATGTGTCACCATTTAGAATTTTGACCGATGAAGAAAGCAAAAACTCAAAAACTAGAGATTTTTCTAAAGTCTCAATTGGTGCCATTCTTGTATTTGCTGATTCTCGAGAATGGGCATCGGATCAACAAATTATCTTGGAACTTCTTATGTCCAAGAACGGTTTAATGGGTACCACGTCTGAAAATCACAACGAGGGTCCACCAATTTACTTTGCCCACAATGATTTTGTATGGTCAACGAATTATAACCTTAATAGAATTGGAATGGGTGCACTATGTGTATCTCTTTGTGCATTATACCAAGCGCATACTGGTAAACCGCTTGATAATATCATTAAATATGGGAAGCCACATCAAGAGACTTTCGCATACGCCAAAAAAGTATTGACAGAATGGCGCCAAGAGTCTTATGAAACGAGGTTTTCATCCGGAAGATCTAGTTCTGCTTCTTCCTTAAGCGATAGTGCGGTATCACCATCAGCAAATGGTACCCTTGAGATTTCAGATAATTGTGCAACTTCTGGTCCTAACAAATTGATTTTTGAAGGGGAACTTGAAGAAACTCGTGAAATTCAAGACTCTCTTCCCGCTGCATCTACTGTCTACTTTGTAGGGGACACACCGGAATCGGATATTCGTTTCGCTAATACCTTTGACAAAAGATGGCATTCCATCCTTGTTAAAACTGGAGTTTACCAAGATGGAACTGAACCTGCGTTCAAACCGAAGACAACTTGCACCAACGTTCTCGATGCAGTTGAATTTGCGATTGAACGGGAGCATGAAAAGGAAGTTGCAAATTTTAACAAAGCTGTTGAGAACAAAGTGGAACTACCTGTTTCTGCGGTGGAAGAGCTTCATCCGCACATTCTTGAGGAGCTCTTGAGCAATTCCTCTAAAAATAATATCGCAGAATAGATTTAATGAGTTTACGAATAATTTGGGTTATAAAGAACAATTGGTTAATAAATAGAAAATGAAATACACATATTTAACAGGATCAAGAACCAGTTGATAGCACAATTGGAGAAAGCAGAAAGCTAATCAATTGAGCTACCAGCTAGGAAGAAACTACAAGGGATAAGAGAAAATAAATAAATTAAAAATACAATACTACAGTCCAGAACGACCAGCGCCTTTGGGAAGTTTTTTATTTCCGGCACCAAGCTCTTCAATTTGTTTTCCTTTATAGAAATGAGGAGCTAGTTCTACCAGCCATTCCGCTTCTATTGGCATACAATTTCTCATAAATTCTTTGCTGGTCAAAACAAGTTCATGGTAGAGAAGCCATTTGGGTTTCAATGCAAAAACGACACTAGATGGATGGATATGTATTGTTTGATTAAGTCGAACAGATTTGTAACTATCACCACTACGATTAAGTCTAGCAGCATTGGGGAAAAATCCAGCGGTTATAGCTTTCTGGATGTTCACTAAGCTTTCACCACCAGACCCAGCACCACGAACCTCCACTTCTACTCGATCACATAATCGGACAAGCTGGTCACGAACATCACGCGCCCGAGAAAGACTTTTAAATTGTAAAAAGTTGTCTTGAGCCCACTGATAGGAGAATTCAGTTTCAACCCATTGATTCCATATTTCAAGAAGGGTCAAATGATCACCGCCAGGCCTAGTGAATGCTTCTCGTGCTTTATCAGCGAATAGCTTTTTGTCCTTGGGTCGATAAAAAAGAGAGCCGGATTCTCCAAGCATAGAGACAATTGATATTACTTCATCAACACAGTTATATTTATCACTGGCAAGGATAGCTTTGGCAAGCATAGGATCGGTGGGGAATTCAGCCATCTGACGACCTAATTTTGTTAATTCGCCACGATCATTCAGGGCCCCAAGCGCATAGAGTTGTTCAAGGGCTTTAATCAGAGATTCATTCGGTGGAGAATCCATGAAATCAAAATTGAGAATATCGTTGATTCCTAAAGACATGAGCAATAAAACAACACTGGCTAGGTTCGATCGAAGGATTTCCGGCATTGTATTTCTCGGAAGTTCATTAAAGAAAGACCATTTAGTAAAAAGGCGGAAGCATTTACCAGCTTGTACTCTTCCTGCTCTGCCAGCTCGTTGATCAGCACTGGCTCTAGAGCAAGGACTTACAATGAGACTTTCCATACCAGTTCTTGGGTTGAAAACATTTTCCTTGACAAAACCAGGATCAATCACGTACACAATCCCATCAATTGTAATTGAAGTTTCAGCAATATTTGTAGCTAAGACAACTTTTCGTGCGCCTTCTGGAGTTGGATCGAAGATTTTAGATTGTAAGTCTGGTGGTAAGTTTGCATAAATAGGGCAGATAATCATTTCAGGGATTTTACTGCCAAGTTTTTTACTAGTTTCGGCTAGATTCTCTGCAGCCGTTTCAATCTCATCCTGACCAGTGAGAAACACCAGAATATCACCTTTTGGTTGAGTGGTATGAATTTGAAACACGGTGGTAATGGCAGAATGTAAATAGTTTGCCTCTGGCTGTGTAGTGTAGTGAATATCAACATCAAATCTTCTACCAGGAACATTGAAAATAGGAGCATCATCAAAATATTTCGAGAACTTCTCTGCATCCATAGTAGCTGAAGAGATAAGTAGACGAAGCTCAGGACGTGCCCTTGCTATATCTTTCACAAGTCCAAAGAGAATATCGGTATGAAGCGTACGTTCATGAGCTTCATCAATCATTAATGCAGAATATGAAGATAACTCTGGATCAGTCAAAAACTCTCTCAAAAGCATACCATCAGTCATATACTTTAAGACAGTTTTTTCACTCGATTTATCTTCAAATCGGATAGTATAACCAACCTCATGTCCTAATTTACATCCTACTTCATCAGCCACACGAGCTGCTACTGACATTGCAGCTACTCGACGAGGTTGAGTACAGCCAACTTTTTTACCATTTCTGGTATACCCTGCTTCGTGTAGAAATTGAGGCAATTGAGTGGTTTTACCAGATCCCGTCTCACCAACCACAATAAGAACCTGATGCTCTCGAATAGCATCCAAAATTTCTTCTCTATACTGATAAACTGGTAGAGATCTGCGAGTCTCATCAATTGATTTCACACGTTGTTCTTCTTCTTTAACTCGTAATTCGAATTCCAATTGTTCTTTAGATTTGGTGGGGAATTTTTTAATATTATCAGCAATGAATTTTATGTTTTGTGACTCATCAAAAACATATTCATATTCTGGGGGTTCTGACTGTTTATGCTTTCGTTCAGTATGTGTAGATAAAGCTTTTGCAGCTTGGTCATTTTCCCAAGTATCAGCATCAGTGATAACTTTACGAGAGGTAGAAGGATCATCAATATAGCGACGGTGAAGGGTTTGCTCTTTCCGCTGTTTATCAATTTTACCTTTTTCAGTGATATAATCTTCAGGTAGTTGATATCCATCGATACCACGATCGATTTGCTTTCTTTCTTTTGCTATTGAGAGGATTTCTCTTTTATATTGGATATCTTTACGTTCTCTTTCAGTTAGATTTTCCCAACCGTATTTTTGAACATCATCTTCAAGATCATGAACCTCTCGTTCTAAGAGAATCAATTTTTCTTCTTCACGTTTAGAGAGATACTTTTGACGAGCAATTCTACGTAAATCAGATATCTCATTTTGAGATTCGGAAGGGTTGTGGAGTGATTTTTCGTTATAATTGCGCACGTTGATTTCTGTTGAATCTTTTTGTTTTAGTCGTTCTGCGAAAGCATCTCTTTCTTTTACATCATCATTTTCTGAAAGGTGAGAGGACAGAGAGGGAGGTTCATCAGAAGGAGACCTATCATTTGAAGCGTTTGCTTCCTTTTCAATATCTCTATTATTAGAGTTATCTTCTTGGTCGTCTGATTCATATTCAGACGACGATTCGGATTCTTCAATTTTACGACGACGATATCCTTTTGACGAATGATTTCTTCGATCTCTCTCATCATCAGAATTTCGAGATCGTTTATGTGAATCACGAGACGATTTGTTTTTGCTATTACCATTGGTACTTCTATCCTTAACTGATTGATGATAGTCCTCTTCTTCAATGAATTCGTATCTTGTCGCTATAGCAGGACCACCTCGAGAACCTCCCGAGGCCGACTCTTTATTCGATTTAGAATCATGAACTTTATTAAACAATTCCTTTGCAAATTGTTTAGTTTCTGTCGATTCTAATCCAAAACTTTCTAATTCATCTGCTAATGCTGATGCAGATTTAGCAGACTTTGCAGAAGCGATACAGAAATCTACTACCGAATCATCGATTCCACCAGCTAATTTGAGAATATTATCAGCTGTCCACGTGTCTATCGAAGAAGAGCTCATAAGAAACAAGATGATGATATAAAATGGGTCTCTGAACGAGTAAAGTCATAGAGCATTTGTATATAGGACTGAGAAGTGAAATACATTTACCTAACCCTGTGCCACTTTTAACGCGGCCTGCGGCTTTGACGGTTTGCCTCTTGAGTTACTCAGATCATCATTGTTGTCAGCATTATCATCGCAATCTGACAACCATCACCAATCAACCATCAATCAACACCCACAATCCTGAGAATATTTGATTTTCAGTCGTTTTTACTGTTTCACATTCCTTCTCATAAAACTATCTTTCACAATGTCAGAGGAAACGATTATTAAAGCTGAGAAGGATTACTCTACGACTCTTGACAAGGAGTTTCCTGAGATTGACGAACTTGCTAAGGTAGGTAGTGTAGAGCGTAGAGTAGAACTGCTGGGATATTACTTTCGTTGTTTACGCTGTTTACTTTCAACCGCCTGCTCTTCAATTACTAACACCAGTAGACGGATTTCCAAGCAGGTTTGGAGAAATTACTCGTTTTAGAAAAGAAAGCCCGTCAAGCTTCCGATTTATCTTCATCAAAACGTGTGCTTATTAAAGTCGTCGAATTGACTAGAAATTCTGGTAATTGGAAGCTTATGAATGAACAAATCCAATTACTCTCTAAAAAACATGGCCAATTGAAACAAGCAATTACTTCTCTAATTCAAGAAGTTGTTAAAGGAATCGATGATGCGCCCGATCAAGCTACTAAAATTGAAACCATAGAAAATATTCGTACTGTTACAGAAGGAAAAATATTTGTAGAAGTTGAAAGAGCCCGTGTAACAAGAATTTTATCGAAAATTAAAGAATCAACTGGTGATATCGATGGTGCAAGTGAAATTTTAGGTGAATTACAAGTGGAAACTTACGGATCAATGGAAATGAGAGAGAAAACTGAATTCATTCTTGAACAAGTCGAATTGTACATTAAAAAGGGTGATTTCATTCAAGCTTTGATTATTAGTCGTAAAATTGTACCAAGATATTTTAATAATGAAGAAGTTCATGATCTTAAGTTAAGATATTATGAGTTGATGATTCAAATTGCTCTTCATGATGGTAAATATCTTGATATTTGTCAATATTACCGATCAGTTTATGAAACACCAAGAGTTTCAGAAGATGAATCAAAATGGAAGCAAGCATTGGAAAATATTGTTTTTTTCATTATTCTTTCTCCATATGATAATTTACAATCTGATTTGATTCATAAAATCGTAAATGATCCTAATCTTGAGTCTTTACCTTTACACTCAGAGTTGTTACAGTGTTTTACTGCTGATGAATTGATTCGTTGGCCTAAGGTTGAGGAGATTTATGGAGCAGCCCTTAAAGCTTCAACTTCTGGAGTGTTTGATATCACAACTTCGGCAGGTCGAACTCGATGGGATGATCTTCGTAAGCGTGTCATTGAACATAATATCCGAGTGGTTGCTAAATATTATACACGAATTACCAGTTCTAGGTTGACCTCATTACTCGATCTTACTGAACGAGAAACTGAAGATTTCCTTTCTAAACTCGTCACTCAAGGTACCATCTATGCTCGTATTAATCGTCCAGAGAGGATTGTCACGTTTTCTAAACCTAAAGATTCGAATGATGTCCTCAATGAATGGAGTTCTAACATTTCGACTCTTCTGACTCATGTAGAAACAATTGGCCATCTCATTACTAAAGAAGAAATGATGCATGGCATTAGAGCTAGCAGTAAATAGATGTGATTTTTTGCAGAAATAGAACATGTTTAGGTTGTCGTGATAGCTGGGCACTGCTCATGCGGGAACTTTGCGGAATCTTTTCATAGATCATGCGAATATTATATTTGTAGAGCGGATAATATATATTATATATTTCAAGTCATCTTGTGCCTTTATGCAAAAGCCAACAACAAAATTAGCCTGGTATTTATATGCTTAAGTCACAATAAAGTTTTGCCTGTCAGAGTTATTTCATGAAATAAGGAAAACAATATCTATAAGCTGACGAATTAAGCTATAACTCCTGCTAAATACACTTTTGACGTAAGCAAGAGAACAGCAAATCAAGTTCATAACTTCAAAGTGGTGACCATTCCGTGTTAAATCTGATTTCAAAGGCCGGCTCTCTCTCTGCAAATCTAATATAGAAGCGATCTGACCAGTCAGAATAAAATTAAGTTGGTTTATCAGTACTCTCTTGCTGCTTATCAGAATTAGTTGCTTCAATCACAAGCTGTCGGATTATTTTTTCCACATGCTTTCGCAATTCTTCAGATTCAATGGTACGCTCATCAATATGTTTTCCTACTGGCTTATAAATACTTTCTGGCTCATTTCCATTTCCATTACCATTCTTATTATTAAAAGTTTTGTTATTTTTCGTCCTACCATGTGGTTTATCACTTTGTCTGCTAACTACACCTTCCATCAGAACAGCGGCTTTTCCTCTTTCACGAGATAAAATCTGAGGGTCTTTATTCACCTCTTCATCGACCATACTCTCAATAGCACCAATTAACGCAGAATTGACATCCTGAGATATTTAAGTTAGTTACTTGTCACTGTTGGCCTACTACTCGCCTCATGAACTTCTAACAACTCACACTCTGTTTGAAGTCTTGATACAATTTACGTCGAATCTCATCGAGTAGCCCTTTTCTCTTGAACAAAGTGACCAAACTATCTGCATCTACGGTTGTCGTAGATTTACCTGCTGACTTATTTACGTCCATTTTAACCTCAGGTGAATATAATTTGTAGGTCTGGTCCTAATCTACTCGTGAAGCTCTGATTTCTGCATGTCGTGGTTGTGCGGCTTTCTGGATGGTGGACCCTGAACTAATTTATTCACCTTAAGTTTGGAGGAAAGTTACAACGAACTAGTTTTATTGCTATCGCAGAGTTCAGAAAAAAAACTCTTGTTAAAAGTCTCTGACTCAGATGTGATCTATATCGGCTTTTTTGATAACTGCATGTTATGTCTATGCTCAATCAAGGCCAGGACATAATCGTCCGCACTTGTTATTAACTCCGTCATCGCATTTTACCATAGCGTTAGACTCAATTCTAATATAAACCTACATAATATAGTAATTTCTGCGCAAAAGTTCTAGCAGGTGGTACGAGGATATACAAATAAACAAACGGGCCAGGTTTTGTTGTGTGATAAACGGGAATCTTCGGTCCCATTTCAGGAGGATTTTCAAGCTTATGATAGAGAATATTCCCGAGATAACCATAACTTTCAGTTAACAACTCCAGCATCATGGCATAGCCGGAAGAAGTAAAAAATGGGACTTGATACTTGACTATACGGCGGGACAATGCAGCGTCATCAGGGAGAATCAGTAATTCGGCCGTTCCAAAAGATGGGAGTCTTATCGGTAAAATAGTCGTAAGATATACGGCAGTTTCTTTATCAGGGCACCGGACCAAGGTGAAAGGCGCTGGATCTGAGCTTTTATCCATTCTTATAGTAAGTATTGGCATGGATAAACCACCTCGTTTAAATTCTACTTCTATAACAGAGAGAAATTCTTCAACAAAGTTAATATTGCTAATATCTGGATAAGGATAAGGGAGAGAATTTGCACACACAATTGCTACATCCAGTTGAGGAGAATATGACCGAATAAAGATAATAGAATCTACGTATTTTGACACCTTTTTGGCCATTGCGATGAAGAAGCTCCGGGCATATCTGTTATGTAGGAGTTAAAAGTGGGTTGATTCTCGCAATCTTAGTTTTATATACTTGTTCTCCATAATTAACGAAACATGCTCCATAATAATAATATAATAATATATCTGTGATGGTATAAATATCTTTTTTGCCTTTAAAACCTTTAATAAATATTTAACAACTATACGATTAATCAATAAATCTAACCCAAACTCCCTCAGCGACTGACAAAGTCAAACTATGAAGACCTTTCAGACCTTTATATGACTTGCTAGCTTCGGGAAGTGGTTCAACATCTTTGAATGTTTGAAGAATGCGAACCAGAGTGAAAGAAGTTTCAGTAAGTGCAAACTGTTGACCGAGGCAGATTCTTGGCCCCCCATTGAATGGAAGATAATCCCACATGTGTAACTTATCTTCTTCCCACCTTTCAGGACGGAACTCTTCAGCATCCTCACCCCAGTATTTGTCGTAACGTTGCATTGCGAACACAACATAGCCAACAGGGGTCCCTTTCTTCACAAATACTGGACCAGAGCCATCCGGTCCACCTCCTCTGGGAATAATCGTGTCTGCAATTGCATAACGGGTATTAGCCGGCACTACAGGGAATAACCTGAGAACTTCATTAATGACATGAGAAAGATAAGTGCATCTTTTAAGACTTTCAAACGAAATTTCATCAACATCAGTGCCAAACGCTTCTAAAACTTCTTCTTTAAGTTTATTCCATACCCGTTTATCTCTGGCGAGAATGAATAGCGTGAAAGAAAGTAGCGAGGCAGTAGTGTCCCTACCGGCAAGAAGAATGTTGAAAGCTTGGTCACGAATTACCTTTGGATCTCTGGTAAGTTTGGCAAGCTCTTTAATGAAAACATACGATACTTGATCGTCCGGATGGTTTCCGGCCACTGACTTTTCTTCCGTTTCAGTTTCTTTAAGAGCTTTATACACGAAATAATCAACAAAATTATGGCAAATTTTACATTCTTCTTGAAAATGCTTTGGATTTGCAAGCCAACATAAGTCACCGAGTTGAACTCTGAGTCTCAACGTCTTTAAACTTGCATTAAAAGATTGAGCAAATTGCCGTGCGGTGACTTTCATTTGAGGTCCTTGAACTTCCCGATTACCATTTGATAAAGATTCAACACTTTCACCAAATAAAAACTCCGTAGAAGTATCAAGAGTCAAATCGTGAAAATAGATTTGTGCGTCAAAGAATCCAACACTTCGTCCATTATCTTGAGAACTGTCACGTTTGAAATTCCTAATTAGTTTATCGACATGCTCATTAAGAGATGTAAGTTGAGAAACTTGATGTCTTGAGAATTGAGGACGCAACAAAGCTCTAGAATGTTTCCAACCTTCACCACTCAATGTAAAGATGCCATCACCTAATAATGGATAGAAGCCTCCATGACGTTTACCAAGAGAATAATCTTTGAAATTTGTAGCAAGAACTGCTTTAATATTCTCTGGGTCTCTAGTTAAGATTCTATTCAGACCTAAGAATTCATCTTGAATAGTATCATGACCAGAGCTAAACAAATCCATCAAAAGTTTACAAGCAGTGTTTTCGACAGAAGCTTTACGAGCTTTTCGAAAGTGTGCGATACCGAGTGGAAAAGAACTATATAAGCGAATTGGTGGCTTTGTATTGTGTTTTTTAGCCAGATAGACTAATTCCCAGCGTATGTATACTTCTCTTAAGATTACAAAGAGAATAGCTGAGGTGAATAAAATGGCAATTTTAGAGAGTATAGATAGGATCATTATGAATGTAATGAAAGAGTTTTCAATAGCAATTGATAGCAATTGGTAGTAAGTTGATAGTAAGTTGATGGGCAATTGATGATTGATAACGGTCACTGTAATTCTTATCGTATATTCCGGAATTCCGAAATATAAAAATAAACCAAATAAACGAATGATATAAACAATTATTATAGGAGTTTTTATACGATCGGATATACGACCTCTTTTCTATTTAAGGTAACATATGATAGGCAGGTGTTTGGTTCGTAAAATGCGGGGGGAGGGATATTATGCATGATAGCGATAAAGTTCAAGCAAGGGCTGCTGTTTAGACTTAGACTAATGGGTTTATTGGGCCAATCAAGGGGCTATTGATAAATGTTTGGCCGATAGAGGTCGAAGTCTGATGCTGTAACGCTGCTTGGCAAAATATTAGAAATGACAGACATGACAATATCAATGAATTCTGCAGCTGCAAATTCGAGGACATTTCATAAATATTAGGATGCGGATACTCAATAATTCCAGAGGTTAGGCCCGAACTACTTAACTAAAGCTTAGCTATAATAGCAACGATAAATTGAAAGCGAACGAAAACTATGCCCACATTTTGCTAATTCGTCAAATGGGTTAATCACGTTCTTCATTGATTTAGAAGACATGCTAATTAGAAACAAAATGGTAACTAGCCGCCACGGCAAGTACAGATTAAAGTATGTTAGCTCATTTCGATTCTCAACTTCTATTTTGTAATGTTGCCTTTATTTTGTGTCTAATATTTTTACTCTTTTCAGTTACTGATGCTTCTCCATCTCTTTTCTGCAGATGAGACGCATGCCTACCGGATCCGGACTCCGCTACGCGGAGAGAATGGAGAATGGGAGCAATGGACAGTGCTGAGCGAATAATTTACTGCGCGAAGCAGAGCTACGGGTCCGGGCAGAGCCCGGCCGCCGGAGGCATGTAAGCAATTCCGAGGAAAATCTTATATTCTTTTATATAAACAAAAAAGTATTTGTCGATTAAAACAACAGACATTTATTTACCAAGAACATAAGTGGTGTGACACTTACCACAGTATTGACGTTCAGTCTTGTTGACCTTGTCTTTGTGGTGAGCCATGAAAACACCAGCACCACATTTGGTACATTCACGTCTAAGACGCTTGATGGTTCCATCCTCATCAACTTGATAGTAAGAGAGAACAGCGAGCTTGACCTTCTTTCTCTTGTGCTTGATCTTCTTAGGAGTGGTATAGACCTTCTTCTTTCTCTTCTTACCACCACCACGAAGACGGAGGACAAGGTGAAGAGTAGACTCCTTTTGAATGTTGTAGTCAGAAAGAGTACGACCATCCTCAAGTTGCTTACCAGCAAAGATCAAACGTTGTTGATCTGGGGGAATTCCCTCCTTGTCTTGGATCTTAGCCTTGACATTATCGATAGTATCGGAAGACTCAACCTCGAGGGTGATAGTCTTACCGGTAAGGGTCTTGACGAAAATTTGCATGATTAAATACACACGGTTCGTCTGCAAAAAGTTTCAATTATTGCTTCTTTCTTGCCGTGAAGAAAAAAAAAAGAGAAAAGAAAAAGACAAGAATAATGCACGATGATTTATAATTTATAGGATCTGAAAAATTTCCTTGAGTCTGTTCATTAATGTGCGTACATTTCAGCACGCTTTGCCACGCCGCGGACTATGCGGTGTGGGAGCCTCGCGGGTCTGCCTCCGGCGGCCGGGCTCTGCCCGGACCCGTAGCTCGCTCCGCTCGTTGCTAGGAACGTATCACCCAGCTCTGACGCCACACCATGGAAACGAGCGGAG
>JAJMIH010000109.1:0-31783 GCA_030575175.1 Sugiyamaella novakii
TGGTACTTCCGCGGCCTTTGAATGATCATGGTGCCATTCTGCCTCGGATGACTGGGCTCAGTACGTACCCGTTATGTTCGCTACGCGAGCGAAATTATTAACAATTATTCCTCAACATTAATATGATAGAAGTTATAGATTAAATTTGATTCCAAATAATACATCAATAACAATTTAATGTATATATATTATATTATAATTCTCTTGATTTTTAAGATTTGTTATTACTTAAAAATTTACAAAAATATAACTTTTTTGTTGAGATAATGCAAATAGCATACGGAGGTAACTTACCATGTACATTACTTTAGATGATAGGGTTGGGGTTGTTTAACGAGGCTCTGGACTCTAACCGCCAATCTCCGCTAGATCATCTGTCCGATGAGCATCGGATCTTAAACTTAGCGAGGTACCCTGCAGTTGATCACGACGGGCCATCATTGCGCCCACCCTCCAACTTCTCCGTAGATCACTTCCCACCATAGTTACAGTGATCAACATACCCCTCCGCATAGAAGGCGAGGCTGCATCTAACTCTAAGTTTCTCCACATTTATTCCCGTAGCTTAGCTCTAGTGCATTACAGCCGGAGCCAATATATAATGCATGATCTCCAGGTTTTCTGGAGATTTTTTTATCTCATCATCATTTCCACGCAATAGAGTCGTATCATTGTTATACAACATGGCGACTGTCGAGGAGGTTAATATTCCAGGTGTTACTGCCACTGATGCAGAATTAAATGCTCGTGCTGCCCAACAAGCCGCTCACAAGTCTGGGTATATTGCTGCCTTTAAGAGATATCCTAAAATCTTCTTTTGGATTTTTATTATGTTATGGATGTTGATCTTAATGGGGTTTGATAACTCTGCTGGTGGCCAGGTCTTAAGTATTCCAAAATTCAGGGAAAATTTCGGTGGAGGTCTTTATGTTAATGGAGTTTTCCTTCTTTCTGCTTCATGGCAATCAGCCATTCAAGCTGGTCCAACCGCTATGAATGTGGTTGGGCTTTATGTTGGCTCTTTTAGTGCAGATCACATTGGTAAGAGAATTGTTTTGTTTGCTGCTTTGTGCATTTCGTTTGCAGCCATCGGTGTTGAATATGCCTCCACTAGTATCGAAACGTTCTTTGCCGGTAAGATGGTAAATGGGTTCGCTCTCGGTATCATGTCGGCGTTGTGTGTTTCGTATGTTGCAGAAATTGCGCCTCTTTCTATTCGTGGTATTGCCATTGGTTGTTGTAACTTATCTCAAACTATTGGTCCTTTTATCGGAAGTATTCTCGGCTATTACGTTGGAACGATGAATAGCAACTGGAGTTATAAAAGTTTGTTCGTCGCGCAATGGCTTTTCGGTGGTACCGCCATCCTTATACAGCCGTTCATGCCAGAATCGCCTTGGTTCTATTTACGCAAAGGAAACGAAAAGAGAGCTCTAAAGCAATTACGTAAATTGTGCTCAAACGACGAAGATGCAGAGGATCAACTTAATGTGTTGAAGATAACTCTTTATGAGGCAGAACAATTGACGCATGGTGCAAGTTATTATCAATGCTTCAAGGGAACTAATCTTCGTCGTACTTTATTAGCAGCTTTAGTGTTCTTTACACATCCTATGTCAGGTGTATCGTTTAACTCTTCATATGGACCTTTTATTTACCAACTTATTGGAATTACAGCCAAGGAGAGTTTCAGAATTGGTATTGGAGCCCAGGTCCTTTCAATGGCAGGAACTGTTGTTTCGTTCTTTATCATTGATCGATTTGGTAGACGTCCTCTGATTCTTGGTGGTCTAAGTTGTTTGATGATTAACTTGTTGTGCACAGGTATTACTGGTACACAAGCAGCACATTCACAAGCTGCGCGTACTGCGTGCGTTGCGTTCCTCACGATGTTCAATTTCTGGTATAACGGTGGTATTGGCGCGATTGCTTATGCCATTGCTTCTGAAATACCTACCTCTGCTTTGAGAACAAAGACCGTAGCGATTTCTCTTTCTGTTAATCAAGGCTTTGGTACCATGTGGACTTTTGTTCTTCCTTTCATTATTAATCCAAATGAGGGCAATTTAGGGCCTAAGGTTGGATTTATTTTCTTCGGTTTGAGTGCAATCAATTTGGTATTGCTTTATCTCTTTTTGCCTGAAATTGCTCATAGAACTTATGAAGAATTAGACGAACTCTTTGCTAACAGAGTTCCTGCTAGGAATTTCAAGAAGTATATCACCACAGCGGAAGTGAAAGCGGAGCAAGCATTTAATCAAAAAGGATTAACTGAGGGCACCATTCCGGAAAAGCAACAGGCTGAAAATGTAGAATCTGTTTCTGTTTAGTATGTAGTCAATATTAGTGTTTAATAGAGTGATAATATGAAAGCAATCCTGAGTAAAAACAATAGATGCCACAGTATCGACGATAAGGGAAAGGGTTAAGAGAAAAAGAAAAATAAAGAAAGATTGTTATTCAGATATTGATAGTTTAAGAAAAGAAGGAAAGTAACCTCGGTAGTGTGCGACAGGTTAGTACCTTAGCCAGATAGAGACAAGTAACATAATATAATGAGGAAATGGTGAAATTAGCTATTAAACTGGCATTGATAATAATGAAATACTATCCTTATCTACGCGAAGGATATCAGCCGTATGCATTGAAATACGCACGGGTGAGGCTTAGATCTCAGCGTCAAGATCCTAGATAACTAAGCCGCAAGATCCTGAACTGAGCCGCAGGAGCAACTCTTCCCGTAAGTATTATCTTCATTTTGGTGATTATTGCATCTCATTAATAGGTTTGACACTCTATTCTATCTTTAATTCATCCTGGTCATGCCATTAATCATGCCAGTAATGGTTCAAGATTGTTGTCTCCTCCTTTTTCCTATATACTAGGTGCTTGGCTCCTAGATCTTCTGGTACTCTTTCCTGATTCTCGAACCACTATATAAATAGCTATTCTCTCTCTTGTTTTATATGTGTTCCTTATTTAATAATTTTGATATGAGTTATTTTGTGATTAACATTTAATTACTATCTACACTAAAGCTTCTTTTCTTACGCGATATACTGAGATATAGATACTACTAAACTTCATCTTAAGATTACCTTACAGTAAGATAGATATGAATGAACAGGATTTAGTCTATACGATAACTGTCGTCAATGAATAATGGTTTCGCAAACCAGATGGATAAAGTACTCCGGATTCGTGCGGATATGTATTCAGCCAGGTGGCTTCGGAAACACTCCTGACGCTCAGTTCACGGCGCGGCTTAGATCTCCAGGATCCCGACAGTATTATCTGAACTGTAATAGGTCTAGCCACTATGCTGGCATTACTCAACAAGAGTCATTGTTTTTTCTAAACCTAGTTTGGCCAGTCCCTTAAGGCACATGTGATATCAACACCTAATTTTCAACTGAGATGTTTGTTTAGCCTATCTTGTGAACAAAATATGGATCAAAAAATAAAGTTCTATCCGAACTTCCTTTCTAATGTCGGATGCAATCTTTGGCGTTCGCTTTTTATGGATTCTTGCACGCTCTTAAATAAAATTTATATAAACACAGGATAATCTGGCTAACTATTCCTTAACAAATAACAAATGCTCTCTCAGCAATTCCCCTAATCAATTCTCGTGGACTAATGGACCAATTTTTTCTCTATCATGTATACTTTAGATACATTTATAAATCCTTATATCCCTCGCTGTCAACTTCATCGTTTTCCGAAAGTAGTTGGACGATTTTTTGGATTTCGTTCACCCAGCCCTACACCTACTCCTACTCCAAATGATATCTTAACTCATTTATCAGTTTTACTTAGTACGTTTACTGGGTTGGTGGTAATAAGTGCAGCTTGCAAATACTCATCTCCCTTCATTCACCATAATGTGCCAGAAATTATTCCTAGTTGGGGTGCATCTTCTATTTTATGCTATAATGCCATGTCAGCTCCGCTTGCGCAACCTCGTAATGTTATTTTTGGAACCTTCCTTTCATCATTAATTGGAGTTTGTTTAATGAAGCTTTGGATGACAAATCCTGCAAACGAGGGACATCTTTGGTTAGCAGGGGCATTGTCAACAGCGGTTAGTTCAGTGTTAATGACATTGACAAACACCCTTCACCCGCCTGCTGGAGCGGCTGCTCTTCTTCCCGCAATGAATGATCAAATTCGTGGACTGGGTTGGTATTATTTACCGGTTCAGCTTCTATCAGGCGTTCTAATGGTAGGAGTTGCTTGCGTTACCAATAATATTGTCCTCCGATACCCACTGTATTGGTGGACTTCGTATAAGAAGCCAGAAGCTGAAGCTGAAAAGCAGATTGTTGAGAGGACTGCCGGTAAGTCAATGGTTTAATTGAGATTATTATCATTCATTATATGAAATTATTTAAAGAAGAAGAGGCTTTACTGTTTTAACTATAATATTAATGGTTATATATTAATTGATTCCATTATTTTGTTTATAATAGCCAAGCTGAAGGCGGAGATTTTGCCATTTATATTCCAAAATATTTAGCATCCGATAAGATACCTATAAGACACTTCGCGCAGCCAGTATTGAGCCATATTAGAAACAAAGTTGGATATGTTTTTCAAGAGAGGAGACGCGATGAACGTCTATGTTAAGAAGTCTTTTAAATGTGACATGAAAAGTGACGAGTTTCACGGGTCACACGTCATTAAAACGTTATGATCCAAAATGAACCTTAATAAAAAATGAATGAACTTAGACACAAGACGGGTTTAGAGTATCTCTCGCTTACTATATATGAGCCTCATTCCTATAGATAATTAAAGGCATTATAGTTTCTATTACATCACTCTCAACCACTGCAGCCCTAGACAATTAAACCACCCACAGGAGATTAATGACAAGACAGGGACTATTCTTAACCATAAACTCTAGCTATTAATTTTAAATCAGATTGTATTTAATATGTTGATAAAACTATACATGAGTGATGGTATCAGAACGTCAGAATGCAGTATAACAAGATGGTACTTGCTCACTATTGACATTAGTTTATTGTTGTAGCATACTGGTTAGACATGGAGACGTCGAGTCCGTCTGAAGTATAGGCGCAATATCGTTAGAAACTTTCGCATTTATACCACTTGTATACTATTTTTAAACTCAACCGCTAGGAACCAAAAAAATAACACATGCCTTCCTAACCAACGTCCCTGTTCATAGCAACAAGAGATTCATCACCTTTCTCCTTACTAATGAGAAGAAAAAGAAAACTTGAGATATTTAAGGGGTTTTTTCATTCTTCGATATTTGAAGGTTAAATCAGCGGATTAAGGTTTGGCGTGTTACTATGAGTCAATTTTATGGTATGTATTTTGGTTGGGATTTTCAAACCGCTGCCATCGTTACTTCTCAAACAATTGGATATTCAATTGTGTGCCAAGCAATCTGGCATGCCTAGCAACACTAATACCCATTTTTATGCAAGCCGTCCTTTTAGAAAGTGGTATGTTAATATTTGCTTTTTCTCGATCTTACCCTAAACATGGAAATGTCTAGGCAGAACAACATCAAGAGGGAGAAGACTGAATAATATGGGACAAAACTGGGCAACTAATTTTGAAGAGGTAATCATCGTTATCAGTGGGACAGTTTCAACGTTAGTGTCAAACGTCACTTGGAGAAGGTTAAGTAGCACGAGGCTAGATAGAGCGACAGTTGCTAAATATATCAAATGTAGGTTCTTGGAGTCTCTTGTTATATGGAAATATGATAGGGAGAGAGTAAATATACGTTTAGTGGTCAGTAAGTCTTTACTTTACAGCGTTGATATTTGTGAGCAAATACGACTCAGGTTGTCACGCCATCGTCTGATAGTATACCCATCGCAGGGAGCAACGGGTTCGGGCAGAGTCCGGTCGCCGGAGAGACATAGAGTAATGAATCGTGTGATTTATTCGTCAGCACATCAAGCACATTAACCGAGAGTTAGCACCTGGTTGGTAGAAGGTTGATACTGGGGCAGAATCAAGTTTTCTTTAGCACACTTTTCTGAAAGCAGCTGGATGGGGATATGGACCTGGATGTCTTCTTGTTTTCTTAGACCGGCATTCTTAGGGTGTGGACTCGAGATTTTAAAGGTGATGGTTAGATTATGCTTGACTTGGATGTAAGGGCTGCAATTTGAGTAGGGGGTTAAAATAGCGGTCTGAGAGCCGAGCAGGACGGATGAATTGACAATGCAGTCCTTCATTTCAAGCGGAGTGGTAATGGACGGGCCGATACTATTTGAAATAGTTGACGCATTTGAACCTCCCGACTCGAGATCGCTGAAGTCGTCACTAGCAGGAGTAAGGGAGGGGCAGGTTTTAGGTTTTGGATTTGAATATTTCTGTCTAGCAAGTCGAACCAGTTGAGTGCGAGAGCAATTCTTATTTGTGAAGGAGTTGGTATATCGAATGTATTGAAGAAGTTGAACCGTGATCTCACCTACTACAACATCTTCACATAAAGGTCGATAACTGATTGCTATAGATATATAATCACCCAGTGAAAGACATACTGAACTTAATTCAATATCATAATGAAGTCGGTTATCATAGTTTTCCCATACGCGACAAGAATTATTAACGATTGGGTTATCGATATTTGATTTGGGACATCTCACAAGTTCAACTTCTTCTCGACCACTACGAGTATGGCCAAATAAAGAGCCCCCATCAATTACTTTAGGTTCTAAATAATATTTTATAGAACCAAACTGAGTTACTACGGTTTCTGGTATGCTTCTACCGATGGCAATAGTGAAGTTAAAAACATATTCGCCTGCCGGATAGAGTGTTTCCTTTTGATGATCGCCAGATTGTTCAGCGGAATCCTTAGGGATCTTTTGGTTAGGTTCAAGTAATGGAACACTAGCTCCTGGAATAGTATGCGAGAATAAATTATGATAGATAATACTATCGGTCTTAGTTTGAACGATTCCGCGTTCTCGTAAAAGAATAGCGTCTGCTCCATAGATATCAGTGGTAGTTATTGTTGTAGGTTGACCGGGACCAGTATTGGCTCGATAGATCTCCGCGGATACCTGATCTGATGGCACAAAATGCCATTCTTGACCATTGATACTGACTCTATCCTTCGACATATAAGCACCTCCATTGTGACCAGTGTCTAAGGGACCATAGTAGGGCCATTGAGTTTCGGAGACTCCATAAAATAGCAATGAAATTCTTTTGATATTTGTTAGTTTTGATAGTTTTAGAAGGATTGATCCACGAATCATTGGTTGTGAAGCAACAATATTACATGAACTACAAGTTGAATACTCGTCATAACGCGGAGGAGAACAACTAGGCGAATATTTGGAATAATCAGGCAGGAAAATAACTGGTTCTAAAATTGATAACGAAATATTAATAGATCTTTGTAAAGATCTGTAAACTCTTTTAGGTTTTCCCTGACAATGTGAGAGAATATTTTGTGCCTGTAGCATGCTTGATAGTTTATTGTTACACCATGCATTAATATTAAATTACATATTTATTGGATAACAGGAAGGAATAGATGTATGAAATATATATTTCATGATTTCTAACGGACATGGACTACCAGATAGGTCGTGCCAAACAAAACAGTGGAGTAGCGACTCAAAAAAGCAAATGCGTCGATCTGCACATGGCCGGTAGACCCTTTACTTGAAGTGGAGGTTCTGATAAGAGGAGCTACGCAAGCACCTGCATAGTTATGAGCCGCCCTCGCCTAGATCTAGACTAGATTGATTACCGAGAGTTAACAGAACGTAGGCGTAGAGCGGTTATTTTGTAGATCGATTGTTCCACACTTTTAGCGGCAGGTGCCTTTATGGACAGATGACGTTTTCATTTGGAGCAAGGATGAGTAATTAGGATTCACGAGATAATCTTAACTGTTCTTACTTTATTAGGAAACTATACTGAAGGGGCCTTTAGATATGAGAGGTACAGGGGTCGACGGGCATCCCCATAGCATGAGAAGAATATGGATATATGAGACAAAAATAAAATGACATTGAATACTCTTTACATGGCATGATATGAAATCCTAAGAAGATGTAGTAAACAAGAAAAAGAAACCCTATACAGTCAATTAACAGGCGGATAATGGAGACAATCCAATAGTCCACGAATAAGACCCTAGAATAAGAATAACAAATGAAAAGCCTAAAGCAATTGCAAAGCTTTACTTGCTTGCCCAACTCAACCTCGCAAGCGTCTCGTCTGAGTTAGAAGCGCTAGCGTGCACTGTACTAACCGCACACAAAAAAAACAGCCCACCTCACACCATCTCACCTGTTTCCCCAAAATGTGTATATTAATGGGCAACCTCCAAGGAGGTTAATATGAGTTCCCTTTTCATTTGCTTTCTTTTGAAATTTCATTTCTTTCCTCGCACAATCCATTGAATTGAATTGTAAATACAAATTATTCTAAAAGAAATATAAAATGGCTATTGCTAAAGTGCACTCTAGATACGTTTATGACTCTCGTGGTAAGTAATTGAACGAGTCGTCGTTGTGGCAGCGGTGGTGTAAAGCGGTAATGCGTTTTTGTTTCAATTGTCAAGGTTGTATTCAGAAGTCAGTTAGCTTTATGTTTGAGAGACTTTATACTTTATCCATCGAGGATTGCCAATTGAGCAGTAAGCAGATGATGTGAGTTGTGCTCCGTATTCGTTCAATTGCAATTGTATGACAGTCCATCAACAAATCTAAACTGAACTGTGTTTCCATTGAACGCTGACGGAGATTCAAACCTGCACCTTTGGAAGTATCCAGATCAATTTGTGTCTCATTCTGCACGTCTCTCAGGTATCATTTGGGTGCATTTTCGTACTTGAAGCTGTGCGGGGGATTTCTTTTCGTATTACTACAAGCGGATTAAGAGATCGTGTAACTTATGGCACATCACGATATTTCGGTATGGGACCTGTTGCGCTAATGTTGTACTTGTTATCATTGAATTGAGAGACGTGTGCCGGTTCCTCACATTTCTCCGAATGATAATTTCATAGTCAGTCGCTTAGGATCTCAAAGCAATCACATGCACGCATTACCCTAACCCGATAGATGATTGGCTGCCATATGAGATAATCTCAACCTCATTACAACGCTTCGGGAGGCTGGAGGCTTAATCCTGATACTAACATATCTTAGGTAATCCGACTGTTGAGGTTGAACTTACCACTGAGGAGGGTACTTTCCGCGCCATTGTTCCTTCAGGAGCTTCCACTGGTGTTTCTGAGGCTCTTGAGCTCCGTGATGGCGATAAGGCCAAATGGGGTGGAAGAGGTGTTTTGACTGCAGTTTCCAATGTCAATAATATTATTGGGCCTGCTGTTCTTAAGGCTAATTTGGATGTTAAGGATCAAACTGCTGTCGATAAGTTTATTCTTTCGTTAGATGGTACTGATAACAAATCCAAGCTCGGAGCTAATGCACTCTTGGGTGTTTCCTTGGCTGCTGCTCGTGCTGGTGCCGCTGAAAAGGGCGTTCCTCTTTATCAACACATTGCTGAGATCTCTAATACTCCTTCTCCATTTGTTCTGCCGGTTCCATTCCAAAATGTCTTGAATGGTGGTTCTCATGCCGGCGGTAGTTTGGCAATTCAAGAATTCATGATTGTTCCTACTAAATTTGGTTCCTTCAGTGAGGCCCTTAGAGCTGGCTCTGAGGTTTATCAGAAGCTTAAGACATTAACTAAGAAGAAGTATGGAGCTTCTGCTGGTAACGTCGGTGATGAAGGAGGTGTTGCTCCTGATATTCAAAATGCTGAAGAAGCTCTTGACCTTATCGTTGATGCTATTGAACAAACTGGTTATTCTGGTAAGGTTTATATTGCTCTCGATCCTGCTTCTTCTGAATTCTACAATGAAGAAGTTGCCAAGTACGATTTGGACTTTAAGAACCCTCAATCTGATAGGTCCAAGTGGCTCACCGGTGAGCAACTCGCTGATTTTTATATTGAACTTATAAATAAGTATCCCATTATTTCTTTGGAGGATCCTTTTGCCGAAGGTGATTGGGAAGCTTGGCAGAAGTTTTACCCCCGTGTTGCTGGTAAAGTCCAAGTTGTTGCTGATGACTTGACTGTTACTAATCCTGTTTTCATTGCCAAGGCTATTAAGATGAAGGCTGCTGATGCTCTTCTTCTCAAGGTTAACCAAATTGGTACTTTGACTGAATCTATTCAAGCTGCTAAGGATTCTTATGCTGCTGGCTGGGGTCTCACGGTTTCTCACAGATCTGGTGAAACTGAAGATACTTTCATTGCTGATTTGTCTGTTGGTATCAGATCTGGTCAAATTAAGACAGGTGCTCCTGCTCGTTCTGAGCGTTTAGCTAAGTTGAATGAGATTCTCCGTATTGAAGAGGCTCTTGGTGATAAGGCTATTTACGCTGGCGAAAAGTTCCATTCTTCCGTTGCTATCTAAATGTAATTTTTTTTTATCCCTGTTGAAATACAGAGAAGACGTATCTTAATGAAAGTGTTAAGTTTCTTTTAGATTTAAATTCTCCTTTCCTCTCCTAGACTCCTGCTGCAAGCGCAAACAATGCGACAAGTTTGTATCACATTCGCACTTAATAATATATTCCTCTATTTACACGGCACAACCTGATTCCTTACAGTAATTTAACCCAATACAGCAATACAACTTCAGCAGCTTAACAAAATGGACGATAAATATTGTGCTAGCTGTTCGTAGAATCGCCTACTCCCTTATTTTCTTAAAGATCCCACTGATTCAAAGAGCAGGAGAATTATGAACAGCAGTTAGTTCAGTGTTAATGACATTGACAAATACACTTCACCCACCTGCTGGAGCGGCTGCTCTTCTTCCAGCAGTAAATGATCAAATTCATGGGCTTGGTTGGTAGGCGCAGATAGAGCGAATTGAGCGACTAGTCTGTGGCAGATGAAATGATAATAAATTTTGGTCTTTTAATATCAAAACCTTAGCTTGAAGCTTTGAACATGGGACAGCCCTTATTTGCATATTAAAGGTTTTGCATTTATTTGCTCCTGATTGCAAAGGGTATCATAGATATATGGGAATAGCCTTGCATTATGAAGTGTCCCAGATATACATAATCTTCCGTGACACGAGAAGGGTAAAATATATGGTATATAGATATACTACAATAATAGGCAAAATAATATTTTCAAAAAGGTATATATAATTTGGCTAATTGATAGCTCGCTGATTCTTTAAAACAGTCCAAATTTAGATCGAAATGAATCTTCAGATGCAAATACCGTTATTTATTTTATGTAGATCATGCATATCTGGGTCTGTTAGGGCAAACCTTAATGCAGATAAAGTTACAAAGTTAGGTAGAATTAATGTTGTGAATGAATAGGACTAAGCGGCTGGTAGACTGGGAGAAATGGATCGACAGGGGAGTACGTGCGGGGTGGGGGGTACGAAAGACCGGCTGTCGTGAGACACACACGGCTATCTCCAATCCTAGCCCACGGCTGCAAAGTAATTGACACAAAATTTGCAACCGCCTGGTAATTTGAATATCAATTAATAGTTAGCTAGCCTGAATTTCCAAGGTTCATATCTCCCTTTGGTCGTAGGTACTAATTAATACACAGTTTAATTACAATCCTCGATACTCCAACTGAATGCTAAAAAAAAAGCGTTGTACCAGGTACAAAAGGAGAGTCATGTGCGAACTTCCATAGTCTACCTGGTAACAATACATATTAGTACGGCATGTTACACGTTCTAACAGCCACGATATCAGAATAATATGAATTAATTCCATTATTTATAACTAAACCATAGAAACTAGACTCGTTTCTTCTGTTCCTCAATGGAATATCTTTGGAGGTCTCCTTGCTCTTGCTCAGCTGCAATTTGCAGAGCGACGATCTTGGTGTTGAATCGCGCTGCTGACAAGTTTCCAACGATGTAAATAACTCTGGGGATACCGCAGTCACGACAAACGCCCTGGAGCTCACCTTCAGAATCAAGACCCCAAATTGGCTTCAACTGCTCAGCATGCTTTGGTCCAAGTATATCATTGACTGTATCTTTGAAACCAGTATAGCCTGTGGCAAAGACAACAACATCAAATTCACCAGAAGAGCCGTCCTTATACACAACGCCGTTTTCCACAAAATGATCAATTTCCCCCTGCTTTATCTTGATATCGCCATCGATGATCTTCTGAGAGGCACCAGTATCAAAATAGTATCCTCCTGCCTTCTGAAGAGCTGACATCAAAAACCCCGAACCATCTTCACCACGTGTAGTTTTAAAGCCTGCTTTAGCAAGTCCCGAAAGAAGCTCAGCGTCTTCCTTCTCAATAAGCTTAACTAAATGCTGATGATATAGCTTGGCAACGTACTTTGGAATACTCTCAGCCATTAAATCAGCTGTCGTAGTATCAGGACCATCCTCAGAAAAAAGTCCGTTAACAATGGGCATTCCCTTCTTGACGCTCATGACAAATGTGGGTGATCTTTGAAGCATGGTAATGTCAACTCCATTATTAGCAAAATCAGCAGATATATCGTGGGCACTTGTGCAGGATCCAACAACAAGGGCCCTCCTGCCCCTCCAGTCTGCCCCAGTTCCATGTCCAGATGAGTGTGTAATTCTTCCTCTGAAATTATCTTGTCCGCTGAAAGGTGGGGGAAGTTTAGCTCTACCACCGCCGAGACCAGTTGCCAATACAATGTGAGTAACAGAGTCAAATTTGTACTTCTTCCCGCCACGGTCGACTGTAACGTTCCAGGTTCTGGTGTCTTCGTTGAAATTCGTCTCATCTGAAAGGACTTGAGAAGAGTTCCATACATTTAATTCAAGAACATCAACATAGTATTCCAACCAGTTAGCAAGCTTTCCTGATGGAGTGAAAATGGGCCAAGTAGATGGAAAGGGTAAGTAGGAAAGATGATTTGCCCATACAGGATCATGCAAAGAAAGTGATTTATATCGAAGCCGCCAGTTATCTCCAATTCTCTTGCTCTTATCATTTACCAGTGCCTCTATTCCGAGCTGTTTGAGATGAGCTGCCGCTTCAAGCCCATTATGGCCACCGCCCACAATAATAACTGACGGCTTGATAAACTCAATTTCGTTTTGTCTTATCTCATCATAAGACTGTTCACTATTGTGTTTACCTCGCAATCTATTGACACCTTCTAGGAATGGTTTTCCGTAGACACCATCAAGGGCCGTAAACAACGAAAAAGCCCTAATTTCTCCATCATTGTCTTCAATTAATTTGACTATACCGACACTAGGGCCAACCTTGGCTTCAAACTTAAAAAATGCTTCAATAAAAGTATAGCTTGGGAATGGTGTCTCCACTGTTGGCCCTCTTTTATCATCAAGTCTGATGTTAGACACGCTTCCGGGCACAATAAGGTCTTTGGCTGCTTGAAGAATATTGGGCTTGGAAATTGAGCGGAAATCATTGGTGAATGAAATAATATCTCTCCAGAACCCTTGAGTAGAGATTAGATCATTGAACTTAACCGCGTTAGAGGTTGAGGCGGCATCTTGAAATTTGGCAATCCAAGCTGATGCCACCTCAAGAGGTACCTTTTTGATTGGAGTGCTCGATGGCAAGGACTGTGGTGGTGCAATTTCAAAGTAACTAGTAACCATCTTTGAATTCGGAAAGGTTTGTTAGGACTTATAGATCAAAATAAAACTCACATGTTCCTCCCTATTGTTTATATGGCACCAATGTAAGCTCTCTTTCTCTCTCAATTAATAATATATATTGGACCCTACCCGGTTATTCAATGATGGGTATGTATATAAAATGCATAGCCGTATTCAATGATGGGTATGTATATAAAATGCATAGCCGTCGAATAAGCATCGGCTATACTGTTTTCTGGGGGGATATTTGGCCTTATTCGCCCGGCACACAGTGGCTCCTGATAGTTCTCCTTTCGACAACATCAGAATGACCCCCTTATCAAGCGATAGCCATACCCGTCCCAAACAACTTCTCATTAAAATTGTTTTATATATAAGGGATCCGCTTGGAGACACAGCGGTATCGCTGTATGAAGATAAGCATTGAAAAGTAAAATAATGAAGATTGGCGGAAATACGTTTATTGTCACTGGTGGCCTTGGAGGCATCGGCAGTGAAGTTGCTAAGGGTATTATTGACAACGGTGGTAATGCCGCTATTTTTGATATTCTTGACACTGCTGTTGGTAATGAAAAAATTGCACGTTCAACCCGGAGGCTCTAATGGAGCGCATGAAGTGGATCATGGAGTAGAATGTTATCGATGATTTGAAGGACAAGGGTGCTGCGTACATGGACTTCAGCGATCACATTCGAGTCAGAGGGCACACATATTCAACTTATGTGCTTGGTGATATGATGGCAAGACGTGGAGCTCATTGACGTCCTTCAGACTGTCGAGATGCTTGGCCGTTCAGCATTTTGGTATCTTGTACCGGTGTTCCCTTTTGCTTGTTGTTTAGATTTTTGTAACTAGATTCTTATCTGTCCGCCTGTTTTTCTCTACTAATATAAGCTGAATTTTGATTGTGCACTTCCCGGCCTTGAATCCACAACTGTGTCGCCTTCTCCAGAGACGTGAATCTGAAATTGTTTTCGAGATTATTGTTTTTTACCGTTAATGACCTGTACAACCTCCGTGCTGTTTTAACTTGGCATGAACTGAAAACTTTTATCTGATCTACAATTTCCGGCTTCAGAAATTGACCAGCCCGTTTCTGTCCGCTGAAAACATGCTGCGCATTCATAGAGGTAGTGCTTAAACAATGATGCCTTAACACGTAATCGATTCCGATACCTATATATTGAAACGTGTTCAAATGAACAGGTGGACGTAATTATATCAGCTTATGCTAGTGACCCCTGTTAATGAACTTGGGTCGAGACTGGTGATTCTGACAAATTTGAATATAAATTATACACATATGTGTAGTAGTAAAATCAATTAACGTCTATGTCATACACAATTATAATAATACAATACAATAATAAAATAATTTAGACCATAAAAGAAAGACGAGTTCTGCATGTGTCTAAGATAAAGACTTGTCAGCGTTTGTGTAGTAAGAACAGAGGGACACTTGGAGGGTCTAGAGCTACTCGACTTCAAGTGCGGCGATATTAATATACTTTGTCAAATACATTCTCTATACGTAAATGCATGAATACAACATAATATTCTCCCTGTCGATTCACGTCTCTTCCCTGATTAACCCGACTCAGTCAGGTCACTAGCCTGAAATGAGCTTGCCATGAGGAAATTATCAGGATTGTGCAGATTCTAACTATGAATTGAGGGATACATCTGTTCTCTACCTGAGCTCCCTTTTTGGTGATAAAAGATTGATTTACTTGACATTGGAACGCATTTTCGGCGTCATTTTCGGCATCCTAATTGGCGTATCTTTCAACCTCAAAACATTACTAAACAATAATTTTTCAGCTACGGCCATATCCAGAGTAAAATAAGATTTCCCGTCCGATCAATCATATTCAAGCCTCTGAGAGCCTTGATCAGTAATGCCGTGGGAGACCAGGCGTGAACAGAAGGTGCTGTAGTTGTCTCTTTTTGCAACTTTAACGAGTTTATTTTTATCTCCATGATCACGAATGGGTTGAAAACAAAGTTATAATATTTTCCGACATTTTTGTGATCATGAAATATCACCTTGCCTTAATTCTATCTGTTATCCTTGGAAGGCCAGAAGTTGTCTCATCAGTAAATAGCGTCTAGTTGATGAGATGGTTAAGACCACTTTCTGCTATTCATCGAACATCCATCACTTAAATCTAACATGTGGAACACCATTGAGGGGTAGATGACAATACACGAAAATTTATTATTAGATTACTTAATTCACATCGAAGGGTTCAGTAGTAGAGCTGGGTAAACGCTGAAAACCTAAAACCATACTCGGTTTCCATTTTGAGAAAGAAATCTTCCACTATCCTTTAGCTGAACAGATTCAATAACTTTCAATTGCTTTTGAACTGACTCCTCAACTGTTATAGGTATTCCATTCCATTCCGGTTGTGCCTTTTTCCATGGTTCTATTAACGACCCAAACACCTTAAACTCCTCTTCGGATGGACGCCTTGCCTTTGTACCACTGGTATCAACTAATCCTGGAGACAACGCAATTACCGTAAATTTTTCCTTACCAAGCTCCGCTGCATATTTCGAAACTGCAAAGTTCATTGCAGCTTTGGCGATCCCATAAACAGCAAATTGAGTAAATCCTGTAGTCAGTGTGAACTCAGCGTCGCCAGTACCAGCGGAAATATCAACGATCTTCTTTTCATTGCCTTTTCTCAGTAATGGAAGAAATGCGTTGTTGGTGAAAATAACTGAAGTAAAATTTACCTCAAAATTATTCTTCAATTCCTTTGATAACTCTTGAGGAGTAATACCTGGATTAGCAAGAGATGTACCAGATCCAATGAGATCACCGGCATTAGCAATTAGAACATCCAAAGACCCCCCACTGATACTAGCTACTTGCTCAGCTGCCTCAGCCAATTGTGAACTAGAAGTAACATCTGCTTGGATCACGTGAATATTTGGCCTATCAGTTAAGCCCTTCAAGTGAGGAATACTATTAATATTCTTAACCAGAGCAAATACTACATTTGAAGAATTGTCACTAAGTTGACGAACAAATTCAAGGCCAATTCCGCGACCGGCACCGGTAACAACGTAAGAAGGCATATTGAATCGATTTTTGCAAACTATTAATTATATTGTTTTTAATGAACTTTATTACACCTTTATAGTTTTCTCTATATCGGACCGGACTTAATGCCTCTCGAGAATAAAGTACCATTCCAATAACATGTAAATCAGTCTAGACGATTAATAAGCCATTACCGACGAGCAGCTTCCAGTGCTTCCTTTCAGGGAATTAACCCCCCTTTCATGCTCTTAACTCGACCTAACCCTGTCAACTTTAGGTGAGGTTAAAGCCACAAGACAACACTTTCCAACATGCATCAATCTCTCGATCAATCAAGTGTCTCGATGACCCACTATTATTGATGTCAGGCACCCACTCTATCTCTGTTAAACCCGCGGCACTAGCATCTCTGAACTTATTTGCAACTTTAGGAGTGATCACATCCGTCGGCCATCCAGGTCTCTCTTGCCTCCTCCGGTGGCAAGGCACGTCGCCACCCCGTTGTAACCCCTGTATAGTTTAAATAAATGAATAGCTAGCTACATCAGCAGCTTACCTTATAGACAACTTTCCCGTGACAATTTTAGTCCAATTTCTTCCACTCCGTTTTCCAGTCATTCCAATGATTCATACTGTCTATCAACACACTTATGTCATAATTCTCAAATACCTCGTTTGTTTTAGAGACCCACTTGCCTGTCGTCGAAACTAATCCCAAACTATACCGAATGCCATGAGCCATGCAAACTACCCCACGCGGCTAGAAAAGGGATCCTATAAAGTTCGAGAGTTGACCAGCCAAAGTATAATGAGCAGAAAAAGGAAAATCCCCAACTGTTGATACAAAAGCAGGCCCTTCACTACGCAGCAGAATATCAGGAAATCTTCTACAATGCCATACTTTTTACCATTATGTTTAGATGTAATAATATCGACTATATCTTGAGCTATGAACGAATAAGGACGTAACACACACTATCGGGATGAAGACCAGGGTTCTTGACCCAACCCTCGATATCGACGGCGATGAGATGACAAGAGTCATTCTTCAAGGAGAAACTGATCTACCGTTATCTTGATATCTAACTCCAGTACTTTGATCTGGGAATTGTCAATCGCGATGGAACCAACAACGAGGTGGTCATGGAAGCAACTAAGGAGCACAACGTCTCGATCACGTGTTCTTCAATCACGCCAGATGAAAGCGGAGTAAAAGAACAACCTCCAGCAAAATGTGGAGATCACCCAATGGATTGATTCGCAACTATCTTGGATGCACCATGTTTCAGGCTACCCAGTATCCCAAGGTTTATTCCTGGATGGAATGAGCCAATTGCAATTGAGCGGCATATCCACGGCGACCAGTATAAGTCCCAGGACTTTGTCGTTTTGACGACCTACTGGTGGCGGGGAGGAAGATCGTATCAAGGTGCACGAATACGGTACACCTGGTATCGTCCTTGCAAATGTACAACACAGACGACTCCATCCAGCTGTTCGCGGATGCGTCGTTTAAGATTGTATTGACAAATGTCTGCCTTTAAGAACACTATTCTTAAGAAATACGATGGAAAGTTCGAGTCCATTTCCAACAGACTTACGAAGAAAAGTACAAGGATCAATTCGAGAAGCTGGGGATCTGGTACGAGCATCGTCTCATTGACTGCATGGTAGCACAGATGATAAAGTCCGGAGAACGAATCGTTCTGGCTCGTAAGAACTGCGACGGAGATGTGATCTTTGAGATTGTAGGCCTAGGAAATAGGACATATGACACAGTGCTGGTTTGTTCCGATGGCAAGACATTTCAAAGTGAGCCTGCGCACGGAACTGTACAGCGACACTACAGGAAGTATCAAAAAGGCGAAGAAATCTCGACCAATCCAATCGCATCTATTTTTGCCTGGTCAAATGCCATACGTCAGAGAGGTAAAATTGACCGGACACCAGGAGTGGTTGCGTTTACTAGTATCTTAGAGAGAGCTGTCTTTGACTCAGTGGAGATCGACAATATCATGACCAAAGACCTCGCCATAGCATGTGGAAGCAGAGACAGAGCGTCATATGTTCTTACTAATGAGATCTTGCATGCGGTTTCCAAGAAAGTTGTTGCTGCTTTGGAAAGTAATGAAGCAACAGGAACCTAATAGTATGCTGCTAGCTTTAGGAATTATAGGTAATTAAATCTTTTTGTTATTTCAAAGATTTATGGAGTGCATATAGTTTGTTTATTATATACGCGAAGTAATATACAAGTTTTATTTTTCTTTCATATGCAGATCAGGTCAGGCACTTTTGAAACTGTTCTGAACTTTAGAGTATAAGTTTTACAAGAAGTTTTGTCAACAAAATAATCATGACAACCAAGCACTACTACACCAGCAAAACCGATTAGAGCCACATTACTCGCGGCTGAGGGCTTGCTGTTAAGAGTGTTTCCGAAGTTACACGGCGAATATACATCCACACAAATCCGGATGCTTTATCCATGCGTTTTGAAAAACAATTATCCACTGGCAAGAGTTATGAAGTAGACTAGATCTTGTTTTCCATATCTGACTTCTGTAAGATAAAGTTTAGTAGTATCTATGTCTCAGTATGTCGCAAAATTAAATGTTAGTAATAGTAACAAATACCAAGATTGGAAAAAAAACCCTTTCAATACTGACTGGAGAAAGAATATATATTATCGAGAAAAGCCAAATACCACAAAATCTGGTATCACCCACTGCTAGTTCTGTAACTCTACACTTACTACTGCAACTATTAAATTTCTGGTATATAGGAAAAAAGGAAGGGCAGCATCGCCGGACCATCAATGGCGCGATTAAGATGGATTAAAAAATGGGTATGATCAAAATAGGGTATCAAACTTAAATAATGAGAAATAATCACCAGAAAAGATAATATTGCCTCAGGGAGACTTGGCCATTGCACCTCTGCGGCTCAATCCAACATCTGGACGCATGTATGCGGCTTAACTGTCCATCATACTGACAGTTCCCGTACCTGGCTTTAAGTCACTAGCGATAATTAGCGGCAATCAGTAGGGTAACTTGCCAACTCAACAGCGCCGAACTATCCACGTCTCTTGATCCACGTCTCTGTTATAAAATATTACCCGGCTTTAATTTGATTCAAGAGAAATCAGACAGTTAGATCTGCAGGGGTATTCGGTTAAAATGGGTAATATACATACCCGTTTAAATCCGCTCGTGAACTATCGCAAACGGGCTGCAGCTACTGCTTTTTCGATACTGGCCAAAAAGTAGCCATCTCCAGGGCTTGTCGTGCTGTGCCAAGTAATTCTAATGCACAGCATAGACACATATCCTCTCTACGGCTCTCGTCCACTACAACGTGTCCGCGTATTGCCAGGGTACATAAATGAGTAACCACATACAATAAGAAATGGTGCACATGTTAGCACCCGTCTAACCTTCTCAACCAACTAGATAATGTGAATTTTCTTCAAGATGTTGATAAGGATCAACAATATTCACATTAGCTGTGGTTGGATTCCCCCTCAAATTGAGTGCTATAGGGAAACCGGTTCTCTTTCGATTGTGTATGGGGAAGACCTATAGCAACCGCTCGCAGTTCAGTGTATGTTACAAAGGCGAGAGAACAGCTTAACGCGGGGAAGTGGCAGATTCTGGGAATTGAACCCAGGTCTTTCTGCAGTGACAACTTATTACAATAAGTCGAATATACCGAACCGAGGGATCAAACTGTTGATCCTTGCTGATAATGTCGCAGGCTGCGATTTACCAGTAACGCCGTGTGTTGCATGTTCCTGAGATAGGTGGGGTAAATGCTGCGATACGGGTTCCTAGGAACCCTGCGTATTATGCCATTGTGTTCTCGAATGACAGCTGGGTAGTATTTGGAGAGGCTGTTTTCTGATTGGTGGGATTACGCAAGCACATATCTTGGCGCGGGCCAGATTCAAAACGCTAAGAATCTAGATCAAATGCGTGACAATTGCCGGTATTGTGGTACTAGTAGTGATTCCCATATCTCTGACAATTATCCACTTCAGCGATCATGGTTTTTGAGCTGGCAAAATTTCTGCGGGGTAGCCCGTGAAGAAAGGGGTGTTTATTCATGAAGAATACCCACTTGCCCGCCTCCACACTTTTTACCCGTTTAGCCGACTGCAGTCTTTTAGCCCCTGTTGATCCACGGGTCTTTATTCATGAAGAATCCCCACTTCCCCACCTCCACACTTTTTAGCCAACTGCAGTCTTTTATCCACCAACTGTCGCGCCAAGACTGGCAGCTGCACCGGGAACCCTGAACTACAATAGAGCTGTCCCTGGAATCAGGCACAAAACAATCTCCAATCATTCAACCATCAAAGGTCGCACGGTAAAATGTAAATATCCCACCGCTTCATCGAGCGGGGCAAAAAGGATAAACAGTGATTCTCGCAGAATATAAATAGAGGTAGAAACCTGCTTCTCTTCCAGCTATACACATCTATTGACCAGCTTTCAATTCTTCACTTCACCAGCTATACACGTCTCTTCACCAGCATTCAATTCTCTTCAGTCATCATGAAGACCACTGCAGTTTTCGCAGGCCTCTTGGCCACCGCTCTCGCCGCCCCTGCCGCCGAACCTGCTCTAGCGAAGCGAAGCGCTAATATCAACTACGTCCAGAACTACAACGGTAACCTTGGTGACTTCACCTACAACGAGGGTGCCGGAACATATTCCATGTACTGGGAGAATGGAGTCAGCTCTGATTTCGTCGTCGGTTTGGGTTGGAGTACTGGTTCCTCTAAGTGGGTAACTATATCCTTTTAACATAAGTCGAGTATCTAACATTTATCAGCTCAATCACCTACTCTGCCTCCTACAGCGCTTCTGGCTCTGGCTCCTACCTCTCTGTATACGGCTGGGTCAACTCTCCTCAGGCCGAATACTACATCGTCGAGGACTACGGCGATTACAACCCTTGTAGCTCGAGCTCGGCCACAAGCCTTGGTACCGTGTCCTCTGATGGAGGCACCTACCAAGTCTGCACTGACACTCGTACCAACGAGCCATCGATCACCGGAACTAGCACGTTCACCCAGTTCTTTTCCGTTCGAGAGGGCGGTCGCACATCTGGAACGGTGACCGTTGCTAACCATTTCAACTTCTGGGCCCAGCATGGTTTCGGCAACAGCGACTTCAATTATCAGGTCGTGGCTGTGGAAGCATGGAGCGGTTCTGGCAGTGCCAGTGTCACCATCTCTTCTTAAGTGATGAGGGGCTTAGTCGAAAGACTTGAAAGACGGGCTCTCTTTCAGTTGGTGTGATGAACGGATGGGGGTTTGGCAGTTTCAAATGTCGAGACTGTTGAGATCTGGCGATTATCTACACCAGATGTTAGGGTTGAATGCTACGCTCTGCCTATTATTACTTTATATTATTCTTTACTATACTTTACTTTTACTTATTTGAATATATATTATCTTTATTATAAAGGGGTATTATTATTCAAGTCAGAATATCCAGTAAGCACGGCCGAATCACGCTACTTGAGAGAATATCCCATCTGAGACCGTATATGGTGCGGCGGGGCGGAGCTGTACCTGGCTGCCAACTCGCACAGACAATTGACTCCTGTTTTCTCTGATGTTAAAGTATTTTGTAATAGTATTGATCAAACGCAGTGGAAATCCCAAGGTGGCACTACGACGCGAGCACCGCGTCTTACGCTGTCACCCTTGCCCCCTTCACACTGTGAACAGCGAGCCGCTGGCTGTACAATATGAGGAACTCGCAGGAATCCGCGTATCGTGTATCAAGATGAGCTCATGCGAGTCTAAAGAAAATATTAAATAGAAATAACTACAGTAAAGTATTAGGAAAAATCTTTTTTATTTGGAGAAACAGTAGAAATGCCATCGTTGCGACGAAAAAAGATTTTGAGCGAATTCCCGCTGCGATAACCTCCACACGCTTCAGGTTCTATGGAGATACTTAACGTTGCTGCACAATTTCCAATTAGTGTATGAGTGCATATTTCCGGGGATCAAGGAGATCAAGGACATCCAGGCGAATGTTGACTTGATACTATCTCCAGCCACTAAAGTATAGTTGACTTCAAATATCATTCCGTATACTGAATACTAGCTATTAGAGATTTGCGACCGTAGGATAACTAGCGACTGTCATTACTCAAGTAGTTAGAGACTACCTGAATAAAAGGATGGCCTATCGACACTATGTTGCTGTGTAACTCAGATAATATAGATTAATCAGATTATAAGATATATATAAATTATTTTTCTCTTACATTTTATTTTATATAGCTAGAGGGAAAAGCTGACTTACTTTCTTTAGTCTCTGAGCTATATTTTGGACTATTTTTAGTTTGTGAAATTATTTTCTTCTATCATACAGCGATTATGAACCATACTTATTAACTACGCTCATGTGTTATCTAAATATTTGCTTTATGCCAACCCATTAGTCTAAAGTATGTCCAGCCTCTAACTGTTGAGATCTAGAGACTTACTCTCGATGTTATCGTTGAACACCACGCTGTTACTTATATATTCTCATGTTTTAATTTCATATTGTTCCTTCTTATCTACTCTATTTTGCTACATATATATTGGTTCTATTACTACAGATTGATATTATCTAGAATAAACACTTCCCAACTATGCAACTAATACCCTAAACCTTATCATTGTTGGCTATATCATGCGATAGACTTTTACCGACAGTTTAACAACTTCAATACAAACGTCCCTGAAACGTCCATCCCTGCGACGTTCATCGTATGCCATATTATACCAATCTGGTATCCGACACATTCTTTGTTTTCAAAATAACTGTCTCTCCTATACCATTGCGCCTCTATCGAATTTAATCGCTTAGTCTTATTCAATCCAAATTCAGCTTGATCTTAGCCCGGCTTTACGCCATGAAAATTAAGCGAACATGAAGAGTAAATCGATGGCATCTGTGTGAAACTCTCCGCAATATTTCTTTACCAAGAACAAAAGTAAGTTTTTGCCTCCGGCGGCTGGGCTCCGCCCAGACCCGTTGCTCCGCTCCGCGGAGAAGTTAGGAGCTAACTCATAGGTTTAGTGCTGCGTTGATGCAAAAGCAAGGTCAACAGTAGACAACTTGGAATGAAAGTCAGATTGTAAATTTTGTACATATTAGAATAAACGAGAAACCTAGCCAGCCACAAGGCTAAATTTTCATGTTGACCCCTGCAGGCGGCCGTCAAACTAGGCGCAGCGCTAAATGTACCATAAACGAACTCCGCGGACACACAGCATGCAGGTTCGCAGTGACTACCGACAGCGAGATTTATTTCTAGTATCTATTAACGGCCGGCATTATTTCGAAGAGTTAAATATATGGAATGGTATGTATTATTTGGATTATTGAAAGTCAAGAACATGTTCAGAGGAGCTGCTAATTGCTGGCTTTAGTAACGACAAAGAGACGTATATGTATGGCGACCAAGATGAGATATATATGGTTTTGCATCGCCCATTTACACCAGCATCTGTGGATAAATATAGTATACATCTGAAGCAATGGTGCTAATGTATCATGCACTCAAGTTGGCCGATGGCATCGGCTGGAAAATAGATTAACTAAGAGAGATTGATATTACCTACTAAATGTGTTTGATCCTCAAAGGTATGTTTATTTGAACCACTGTAGCAGTAAGCCTGAGTTTGGTTTGAATTCCTGCGCCTCCTCTAGTCCCCTCTTGTTAATCTTTTCTTACAGGCACGAAGGCTGAAAATATATAAAACCATCGTCTGAGAATCATATTCTAGTTAGATATTAATAACTGCTAAACACAAGTTAGAATGAGCGACAATAATACTATAACAATTCAAGATATACTTGGATATACTCCAGCCTTGTGGCCCATTTTTGTCGCTATAGCGCTTTATGGGATTGCAACTCTCGGCCACTCAATAATGGTAATCGTTCCATGCTGCTGGTATATGTTTCCGATGGTGATTGGAGGAGGAATGAATATTGCTGGTTTCGTGCTCCGTTGGTTATATCGTGATAATCCCAACTTAGAATACCTTTATGCGCCTTCTGTGGTATTCCTTCTGTTGCCCCCTAACTTTTATGCTGCTTCATTATATATGATTTTTGGAAGGCTCCTGCGTTTTCTAGGCCAAGGAGAATCGTCGATAATATCTGTTGGCTGGCTCACCAAAATTTTCGTCATTGGAGACATCCTGTCGCTCATTTCGCAGGCCGCTGGTTCAGCAATGTCTGGTATTTCAAATGCTAAAGTTGTCAATATTGGATCTAAAGTGGCTTTGGCAGGATTGGGAGTGCAATTAGTATTCATATCTCTTTTTCTTTTGATAATGGCTGTTTCTCATTTTCGGATGGCCAGAAGGAATATTTCACCTCCTGTTAGAACACGATACACATGGCCGACGATGATAAAAGCCCTTTATTTAGGAATGACTTTAATTCTCATTAGATCAGTGTATCGGTTGCTAGAATTCTCTCAAGGTAATCTTGCACGCCATGAAGTCTATTTCTATTGCCTTGATTCATTACCTATGTGGATCTTGATGATGATATTTTTAGTTGCTCATCCGAGTGGGGCCATAAATAGACGAAGGAACACTCGTTCAGGTGTGGGATATGACACAGTCGAACAGAAGATATAGACTATTACAGCTTGAAAAATTATTATAAAAATTACTCTGGATTATATATTTGAATTTCACCTATTCAATTATTCATCTCACCGGAACACGCCGATAGACGGCAGATAGACTAGTAACTCTCGAGCCTGTGAGTGTAAATTTCTTACTTTTACTCTTAGTTCGTTCTGCAGTATTAAGGAGGTTTTATATTTTGTTTCTTTCAGGAGTGTATAAATACGATGCATGCTTACGCTGCTGCCCGTCCCTCATTTTTAAATAGATATCTTGATGGCTTTGATGTTAGTCCATGAAGTCACAATACTGTACTTTAGAGAACATCCTCTTCTGTTTAGCAGATGAACGGGCAGTGTCCGGACTCCAGAAGCAATAAAGGGAAATATTGACTTTTGGTAGATGGTCCTGCACCCAAGAAGAATTTAGCCTTCGCTTTCATTGCATACCTGTGACGGTTCATGCACAGTGTGCTAAATATAGGAATTTTAAAATGCCATAAACTCACTGATAAATATTTGAGGACGATATAAACATTAGTACTATTACACGGTTGTATTTTATATAATACATAATTGGATTAAATCTCACGTCGGCGAGTCAATCCTCTTGGGGAGCGATAAGATTAGTACCACCAGTAAAATTCTCATGATAACGAGCATAATCATATGCCAGTCATAATTCAATTAAGCTCCACAACACTCTGTTATGATGAAGTTTCATATGATATACGTTTCTGTCTTTGAAGTAATTATTGATGCTATGGTAACCTAAACTTTGGTACCTTAAAGAATTAATATAACCATCAACCTCGATAATATTAATAACCTCACTGTCCAACCTTGTATACTATCTTCCCGTGACATTTCTTCTCATCCAACTTTTTCCACCCCTTCTCCCAATCATCCCAATCGTACACACTATCAATTAACACTTGGATATCGTAATTGTCAAATACTTCGTTGGCTTTTGAAACCCACTCTCCGGTTGTCGAAACCAGTCTCAAACTATATCGAATACCATAAAACCGTACAAAAGCAAGTCTCGTAGCCAAAAAAGGAACTCTATATAACTGTATAGCTTGACCAGTCCGTCAGAGGATGAAATATCTCCAACAAGTGATACAAAAGCAGACCCTTTGCTACTAGGCATAAGAATTTCAGGAAACCTACTGACAACTTCATGGCCCCCAACACAGTCTAAGACAACTGCACACTTCTTACCATTGCGCTCATTACCAATAATATCGATAATATCTTGGGCTAAATTGGACGATTTTCGATAATCAACAATTATGTCAGCCCCAAAACCTCTAACCAATTGCTCACTGGATTGCGAACAAGTAGCAATTACCGTGGAGACACCGAAATACTTCTTGGCTAATTGTATCGCAAATGTCCCAACTGCAGTTGCACCACCCAATATCAAGGCAGCTGAATTTTCTTCGTCGAAGAGTTTTCGATCCACTTCAGACAAAGCTTGAAAAGCGGTTCCAAAACACAAAGGAAACGCAGCTTGCTTGTTCATATGAAAACCCCTTAGGGATCTTCATAACAGCATCGTTCTTGACATCGACTACCAGATACGAAGCAAAGGTTCCTAATCCAAGAGCTCGGAATACTAAACCACATACTTTATCGTGCGGTTTCCATTCATCTTGAAGTTGTTCTCCAACTTGAACAATCTCTCCTGCGAAATCCTTTCCAATTCCTTTTTCAATTGGAATAAGTCCTATTAACGGAAATTTTGTCATTTTGATATCAACTGGATTTAACGCTGCAGCGTGAACTTAATTAAGAGAGAGGTTTTGCCAATGGACGATGGCAAAGTCTGCTCAGTGAAATGAGGTACACCAGCACGTCTAAACGTCAAAGCCTTGAAGGCAGTTGGTCTCACAGTCATCTTAATTGGCAATATATGTTATATTCGATATGATATACGTCGCTGTAAGTTATATTACAACTGTGTAAAATAAAAGTGAATTCACAAATTCAGAACTTTCAACCCGATACAAGGGGATATTTATTGAAGTCTTGACATATATTTGCCACCATTATATTCTAATTTCCTGATTCCGAGGACTGAAGATCTAATCCGAGGTCTCATCTGAAGGTTATCTTTTCTGTCGTGAAAGGTGACGGAGATATAATTGCCCCGATTATATATCCATTTCCGGGTTTGGAAATTTTCATTTTGCTATAGCCGGGGGGTTACTTCACCGGGACAAAGACATAATGATCGCTCAACGAAAGTCACGTGGGAGGCAAATTCTAAATGAATCTGATTTATTGTTGTACTAGGACTCGACGACTTCTCGAAGTCATAATTATTCCGAAAGATAACTTACAATTTATACATTAAACTTAATCACTAACTTGAAAATATAGATAAAGTTAAATTCATAGCATGAAAGGAAGTATAATTTTGCCATAAAGTGGTGTTCACCGCTATTAAGTCCACGACGGATTTCATGGATTTCATATGGATTTCATATGGAGAGATCATCCCCAATATAATGCTATTATGTGGGGGTTTAATTAACGTTTGCCTGCAGGAAATATAAAATATGGTAGACGGAGATGAAGTATACCAAACCTAAATATAGCCGCAGACGTATTATGGAGTTGAAACTAGCCCACAAATTAGGATGCGCAACGTCAACAGTGTGGGCGCCAAATAGACTGATGCATGCATGGACTGTTGCTTATCTTAATCTTAAAACGTTCTGCAGATCTGCACATCATCAAAAAGTGTGGAAATGTATGGAGATGTGCGGAGACCAATGGTGATATACGGAGATGTATATTCTCAGTCGATATGGGGATCCCGAGTAGTCGAGAGATTAGACTACTAATGCTCTGACGGAGTGGAAATGAGATCTAAACGCTATCTCTCTGAAAATGTTTTCGGGGGAACCTCGCACCGGTCTTTAATATCAAACTTTATTTAAAGAGCCAACAATCGGCAAAGTTTCTTCGTTCATTACTTACCCCACAAGATATAAATATCTCTCAATCTAGTTTCTGACTGATACTACTTTCATTACAACTATATCTCACCACCACTTAACACACTTTTCTATAATGCTAACTCCACATACATACGAAAACCAAAAGACTTGGAAAGATATCCAGAAGTTTCTTCCACAACGCTTAGAATTCACTAAGAACCATTCGCCTGTCGAAGAATGGTGGGACAATCGTGGTCACAAGATCCATTTAGATAGATGGCGAAATCCAACAGCTAAGGTTAGGGTCATTCTTCATCATGGAGTTGGGACTAATGGGCGACAGATGTCAATGATCCTCGGAGTACCTCTGCACTCTGCAGGTTTCGAACTTGTGGCCATCGATATGCCCGGCTATGGGTGCACTGAAGTAGCCCGTGGAAGGCCCGTGTCTTACGATGATTGGGTCCAAATTGCAAATGATTTTATCAAGTTCGAGTTAGAAAGCGATCCTCGGCCCATCGTGCTCTATGGACTCAGCGCCGGAGGCATGCTCACATATCACGCTGCTGCTCTTAACAAGAAAGTTAAGGGCATTGTCGGTATGACATTCCTTGATCAACGTGTCCAACGTGTTCGTGACGAGACAGCTAGAAACTTTTTCATGAGCAGGGTTGGAATACCCCTAGCCAGACTGAGTGACATTCCACTGGTAAGGAATTTTTCCCTACCAATGTCCTTAGCGAGTAAGATGTCTACTTTAGTAAATAACCCGGATGCTTTGAAGGTTTTCTTGGCAGATAGGTCTTCTGCTGGCTCTTGGGCGTCAATGCACTTTCTGTCCACGTACTCATCATACAAACCGGCCCTTGAACCGGAAGACTTTGATGTATGTCCTGTCCTCCTCACACAGCCTGATCAGGACAAATGGACTCCCCTGCATCTCAGTGAACCGGTTCTGTCACGCATCAAAAAAGTGCCTGTAAAGACCGTCAAGCTTGAAAATGCCGGACACTATCCTCTTGAGGAACCTGGGCTTCAACAGATGGCAGATGCGATCATCGATTTCCTTCACGAAATTGCTCCCTGATTATCCACCGAACTGCATGTAGTTTATTTTCTTACTATTATTTCTTTCTTAATCCTTGTATATTTTAATTAATTTTGTTTTCGCTTAGATGACTTTTTCTTGTTTGAATTACAGATATTACATTCTGGCCAAAATCTCCATTGCTAATATGATACCAGATAATCACGATAATTACGATAGCTAGGAGATCACCACCCAATGGAGTAATTCGCAACTGTCTTGGAGGCAACATGTTTCATACTACCCAGTATCCCAAGGTTTGTTCCCTGGTGGAAGGAGCCAATCGTAATTGGACGGCATATCCACGGCGACCAGTCTAAGTCGCAGACATTGTCCTTCTAACGACCTACTGGTGGCGGGAAGGAAGATCGTATCAAGGTATACGAATACGATACACCTGGTATCCCTTGCAATGTACAACACAGACGACTCCATCTAGCTATTCGCGGATGCGTCGTTTAAGATTGCAATTGACAATGTCTGCGTTAAGAACAGTAAATACGATGGAAAGTTCAAGTCCATTTTCCAATAGACTTACGAAGAAGAGTACAAGGATAAGTTCGAAAAGCTGGGGATCTGGCATGAGCATCGTCTCATTGACGACATGGTAGCACAGATGATGAAGTCCGGAGGAGGATTCGTAATGGCTCTTAAGAACTATGACGGAGATGTGATCTCTGATATCGTGGGCCAAGGATATGGGTCACCAGGACTTATGACCTCAGTGCTGGTTTGTTCTGATGGCCAGACATTTCAAAGTGAGCCTGCGCACGGAACCGTACAGCGACACTACAGGAAATACCAAAAGGGTGAAATCTCGATCAAGCCAATCGCATCTATTTTTGCCTGGTCAAATGCCATACATCGGAGAGGTAAGATTGACCGGACACCAGTAGTGGTTGCGTTCTTAGAGAAAACTGTCTTTTACGCAGTGGAGGTCGGCAAGATCACAACCAAAGACCTCGCCATAGCATGTGGAAGCAGAGACAGAGCGTCATATGTTCTTACTAATGAGATCTTGCATGCGGTTTCCAAGAAAGTCGGCGTTGGTTTGGAAAGTAATGAAACAACAGGAATTATAGGTAATTAAATGTTTTCGTTATTTCAAAGAGATTTATGGAGTGCATACTACGGAATTAGTTTGTTCATTATATACGCGACGTAATATAGGAGTTTTTTTTTTCATATGCAGACCAGGTCGGGTGCTTTGAAACTGTCCTGGACATTAATTAGAGTATAATTTTTTGTCACACAAAATAATCAAGATAACCAAGCACTACTATAGCAAAACCGATTGAAGCCACATTACTCGCGGCTGAGGGCTTGCTGTCAGGAGTGTTTCAGATGTCACACAGAGAATACATCCGCACAAATCCGAAGCGCTTTATCCATGTGGTCGCGAAACCATTATCAGCTGGCAAAAGTTATCAAGTAGACCAGATCTCGTTATTCATATCTAACTTTCTGTAAGGTATGTGTCAATATATCGAAAAATAAGTAAAGTAGCTTTAATGAAGATTGTATTTAAATATAAATAACAACACAGATATCGAAATTGTTAAAGAATGAATACACAATAAGAGCGATAATAACCACTTTCAATAGTGATTGGAAAATGCAGAAACAATATTTTAGGAGCATCTACAGCTATTAAATTTCTGGTATATAGGAAAAAAAGGAAGAAGCAGCAACTTCGACTATCAATGGCTTGATTAATGACGTTAACAAGATGAATTAAAAAATTAACATGAATAAAATAGAGTATCAAAGTTAGTAATGAGAAGCAATAGAAATAGTCACTCGGAAAGATAATATTGCCTACTGAAATAGACGGTCCATTGCGCATCTGCGGCTCAGTCCAGGAACCTGCAGCATATATGCGGCTTAGCCGTCCAGGATACTAGCGAGGACAGTAGGGTAACCCTATAAGCCAATTCCAGAGCAGCAATCCAACAGTAGGTATACTGCACAGCGAACAAAGCCACACTTACCCGCATTTCAATTCTGAACGTGCAACCAACTCTTAAAGAATCCAATACACGACTCGCCAAATATTTCTCGGAACCTTAACAATACCTTAGCTAATACACACAAGTAAGCCTAATACATTACCCGGCATTGAAATGCCACACAACAAACAACTCTTACCCGGTATTCAAATATTATAACAACTTCATTCTCGACATCAATAGCCAAGAACCAAGTGGTTCCGCACTAAACTAATATCAGCACCTACCAATATTAATCAAGTGCGTAAAGCACAAATCGGACAACAAGAGCTTAATCTCAGCAGATCGTAACAACAAGGCTACTCTACTGCTTACAATACTCCGTTGTACATTTAAGTCGTCTGCAAAGGATTTATCCCCGCGCATAGTAACATTGCTATCCAC